>SNQJ01S0112945.1:37494-53325 GCA_010110895.2 Picea sitchensis
GACCGTTAGCATCTTCCAGCTTCAGAATTCTATTGATGTGTCTTTGCTAGATCATGGATTGGTGGAATAATTTGGTGTTCTTCTCTCCTTCTTTCAACCATTGTACCCTGTATTTTTTATTCCATAAGGTTTCCTATTGAGCATATATTTCTTCCAGTTGCTACTTGACCCTTGCTTCCTCTTCCTGCAAATATCTTGTGTATCCTTGGGTGATGATTTCTTGTTGAATGTTTTTCATTCTTTGTTTCTAGAGACTTTTGAGCTTGGAAGATGTTCCCAAAACTATTCTTGTTCCATAGTTGCAGGTGTTGCTTGAATTTTTTCATCCTTTGCTGGAAGCGATACATCAGTGACCCATGTGAGATGGCTACATCTTTCCACCATTTATGGCGATTTTCTTGAAAATTAGGGTGTGTAAGCCAAAATTTCTCAAAGAGAAAGGGTCACTTTCGGGGGGAGCCAATAATGTCCAACCAGAGCTAGATCGACCAATGATATGATATAGAATATGCAAGGATGCATGCATCCATCGATATTCCTTCCATCATCATCTGTTCTAAGACTAGAAATCGATCTAGCTAGCATTCAATGTGTTGTGACCCAGACCTTCTATTGGACCATGTAAATGTCCCATTGATATTTTCTATATCAATCAGTCCCAATTCTTCAAGGGTTTCTTCCTGATCCTCAGAATCCCATTCTAGTCTATGAATTCCTCCTCTTTTTTCTTCAAGCGAGGTTATCATGTTGAAGTCTCCCTCTAAAATCCATCGTTTCCCTCGGGATAGATGAATGAAGCCCTTCAAATTCTAAAGAAAGCATTGTTTATCCTAAAGAATCTGATGGCCATAGACATTGATAATTATTCCCTCTTTGTCTAATCCTATTGCTTTGTATTATGTTGAGATCGTCCAATTGCTGGTGAAGAAACTGTCTAAGAGAATTGTGGTTGGGTTCCATAAAATGGCTAGTCCCCCCGAGGTGCCCATTGAGTCAGTGAATATGGCATGAGCTTGCTGCCAACTTTGGGAAAGGATTCGGTCGACTTCCATGTCTGCACATTTTGTTTCTTGAAGAAAGAGTATGTCCGGATTCTCATCTATGATGTGTGATCGAAGAAAATTTTGCTTTCTTCTTCCATTTAAACCTCTAATGTTCCACGAGATGATATTCATGAGGAGGATGGGGTATGGCAGGGAGGGAAGTTGCCAGAAATAAATTGGATCTGACCAAAGTTAACCATGAAATGACCTACCTCTTGTCTGAGTTGTTGAGTAGATTTGTGTCCATGTCTTTTCTCATCTTTGGGCTTGTTGCAAGTGTATTTATGGGGCTCCATCTGGATTCCAAGTCCTTTGCTTGCTCGGGATGTGGCTCATGTTGTAGAGTTTATATAGACCTTGTGTACTTTTCATAATTGATCAGGGGGTATTGTGTATAGTTCTTTGTCCTGATAGGATTTTTCCAAACTAACCAGATCTACCTCAGGTAGGTCTCTCTCATCCAGTTCAATTTCCATGTCTCTTGCCTCCTCAATGATTAGATCCACTCCTCTAAGTATGCTTCCTGTGTTGGGAAAGATCTGCTCCAGTATTGGTCCCTCAGAGGTACTCGCTTTTTCCCCAGCCTTTGGTTTTCCTTGTTGTGCTTGTTGTTCCTGAAGTTCCTCCGACAGTTGATTGAGAATCTCAAAGGAATTGTTGGTGCTTGGGGTTTTCACTTGATTTGTGGTATGTTTCCTTGGGCCTTGCCTGCATCTTATCGATGTTGTTACAAATCCATCCTTTTCCTTTTCATCTTTCCCCTGCTCTGGCTTGGCTAGATTATTGAGGGGACAATCCTTGAACATATGTCCATGCTCATGACATTTGCATCATCTGAAAGAGATGTGCTCATAATCTATTGTCTGACTCCACTCTTCGTCTTGATATTCTAGATCTATTGATCCTAGAAGTGGTTTGGAGATATTGAGATAGACACAGATGTGGGCATAGGAGGTGTACCTCCTCTGTTTAGTAGATTCTGAGGTTTTCACATAGATTGCTAGGGTGTTTTCGATTCTTACTAATATTTCTTCTAGCCAGAATTCTTGAGGGAATGAGTATCGCCGTATCCAGACCGGTGCATGGAAAAAATATTCCTTCTCTAGGCTGAATCTTTCCGTCCAATACCTTAAAAAATGCTCGATTGAGTTGTAGAAATAGACCCCTCCATAAAAAAAAATGTGATCATGATCTTCAAGGTTGTTAAAAATTATTTTGAAGAAGCCCTTCGATCCCAAACACCCGCCTTACAGATATATGGAGGACATGCAATACTTTCAACAGCACATGGAAGACATGCAATCGAAATAAACTTACCTTACAAAGATGTCTATGAGTTCAATACACGTGGAAGACATGCAATCCCCGCAACAAGTGGAGGGCATGCAATCTATGCGACTCTTTGTCGAGAGGAGTCAGATATTAACCGTTCATTAAATGCTCGCGCTGCTAATATTTCTGACATAATCAGGATCGGCCACAGCAAGAAGAAATGGTGGTTTGGAGGGTAAGCAAAGGCATAGGCATAATCAAGATTTAGTTCAGCAAAGGCATAGGCATAATCAAGATTTAGTTCAGCAAAGGCATTATGACCATTCATCATGATGAGACGCAGATCGAACCCTGTGAAACCCTCATCATGATGAATGATCACAATGCTTTTTCCAATGAATTAAAACTGCAAGAGCAAGAAGCGATGAGAAAGAAATGAAAAATCAATCAGCTAACGTTAAGAACCATCTCTCCTGGATGGTGAGCAACCGTTAATGCTTTCAAAGAAATCGTTAGAATGCGATTTCCAAAAGTTTCAGTCATAATCAAGATTTAATTCCCAAAATCAAGATTTAATTCCCAAAAGCATTGGGAAGCATTATGAGACGCAGATTGATCGGTAGAGGAGATTGAACCCGCATTCTAACAATTTATTTGAAAGCATTAAAACTGCAAGAGCAAGAAGCGATGAGAAAGAAATGAAAAATTGATCAGCTAACGGTAAGAACCATCTCGGCTGTTCCTTTTTTCCCTCCTCTTCCAATCCCAATATCTTGCTAAGATTTAGTTTAGTATGGAAATTGAAAGTAAAGATATGTACATTGTTAATGAATTTAGCTCTTCATCCTCATAAGAGAAGAGTGATACTGAAATCGAGACTGACTATGCTGCTGTTACATGGATGAAAATTCGTAGTTTAAACTATATTTTGGTTTTTTTCGTCATATTTGTTGGTCGATTTTGTTTGAAATCCGGTTATAAATCGTTAGAAGTGTACACTTCCGAAAGAAAGAAACTGAAATGAGATCCTTGCTATTTTACTACTTATTGCTCAGGGCTGTGTCGGCCCTCACCCACGGATGGGTTTTCGCGTTCACCCCTCGCCCCTCGATCTCGCCCCTATCTATATGCCCTTTCGGGGGTTTCTTAGGGACCGATTCACTCTGCGTAGGTAGATTGACTGAACGCAGAAACCCTGGAACGTATCCCTTGCTTTCCGAGGGATGCCTTGGACTTATGTCACGAAGACCTAATGACTCAATTGAATTCGGTAGCTAAGTGAGATAGGTTTAAGGAGTTGTTTCTTTTCTTTCTTGTCTCTCTCGTTACCGGGTAGGAGCCTCTATTCTATTTGAGGGTCTTTAGACGCCAACGCTCCACACCCATATAGTTATTGGGAATCAATATAGGGTGTAGTATCTGATGGCATGCATTATTTCCGGTGTTACCGTTTTGGTCTCGGGCGATCAGCATGAACCAAAAACATTTCAATTTCTCAGTTAGTTGTTTTGTAGGATGAATAAGAGTGATGCAGATCCTTGATTGTGTAGTTTGCTGCAGATCCATTTGCTGCCGAACCGTTCTATGAGGTACAAACCTACCCACGTGTCATGAAATGGCTCGTAACCCATGGTTGTTCATATGCGTAGGGCATGGGATTCGATGGTGGAACCTGTTGGAGAAAGGAACGGTCGCAACTGTCCATCTCCCAAACTGAAAACGAAGGGACTGAAGAGGGTTTTTAAGGAAATCGATTTCGAGAAAGAAGGGGTTCGTTCACCAGTTCGAAGGCAGCTCCAGACGCTGAAGGAAGAAGCAGTGACGCTGATTGCTAAGGAGAGTTAGCACGCAGACATAGAGATCCTTGGAGTGGGACGGCCACGAACTGTTCTGAAGTGATTGCATTGTAACAAAAGGGGAGACAAAGACCCCCCTGAATACAAATTCAATTGAACAAGTTCAGATTTCAAATTGAATCAAAGTCTGGTTCTTAATTTCTGTTCACAATTCTATCCTGTGTTAAATTGCCATTCTGTCCACACCGTTTTGCAAACTGTCTTTTACATTTACACTATTGGTAGGGTAGTGTAGCTGTGCGCTTTGATAGCCAGCACATGACTTATAGTGGGAAAACGCTGCAATCCACTTTGTGTCTGCATTAAGTGGTATCAGAGCAAGTTTTCTCCTGAGGATTGGTTTCCTAAATTGCTCCTTTAAAACGTGGTAACATAAAGCCCTGACTGGTGGTGGTTCGACACAGTTTCTGAGATACAAGTTGTGGGGAAACAGAGCCAAGATTAAGACCTGTGGATGGTAGTTAGATTGAAAACTACAAGAGTGGATGGTAGTTAGATTGAAAACTAAAAGACAACTTGGGAGAATGTCGCCAAGGAGAGGAGCAGCCCGAGGAGGTGCGAGGAACCAAGAATTAGAGGAATTTAGAAGAAGGATAGAATAATTGGAGAACAAAAGAATTGGGAATGCTGAAGAAGACTCAAAATCCGAAGATTAGATCGGAGAAGAACGAAATAATGATGAAACAGACCTAGCAGTGCGTCTGATATCGTTTTTGAGAGATAGAGGTAGCAAAAAGGTGGAAGTGTTATGCTATGATGGTAGTTTGAAGGTCGAGACCCTCATTGACTGGATAGGGGAGCTCGAAAGGTACTTCGAGTACAATTATGTTAAAGACCCCAATCGGGTTCGGTTTGCAATAACGAATTTGAAGGGACATGCTGCACTTTGGTGGGATATGCTACAAAAGTATAGGGTAGACACCCGATAGGAGAAGATTCAAACATGAAGGAAGATGGTGAGAAAAATCAAGGAGAAATTCCTACCTGTCGATTACCAACATAATTTATGTAACCAAGTAAAGAACTTGAGGCAGAAAGATACATCTGTTCAGGAGTACACTGAGGAATTCTTCAAATTCTCACTCAGATCAGGGATAAAAGAATCGAAGTATCAAAGAGTGACGAGATATGTGAATGTGTTTAAATACTAGATTCAATATGAGATGAGAAGACATTAATTTCGTAATGTAGATGAAGCCTATCAAGTTGCTTTGAAGGTTGAAGAAAATATTTACAGAAAATTGCAGCAGAAATTCCAAGGAAGAGGTCCTAGAGGCAGGGGAAAATCAAGTGCTACCAGAGGCAATGAAAAGGAGGATGAATCCACCAGTAGCCAAAATAGCAGAGGAGGAAATGGCATTGGAAGGAGCAGAGAAAGTACTGCCAGAGGCAATGAAAAGGAGGATGAATCCACTAGAAGCCAAAATAACAGAGGAGGAAATGGCACTGGAAGGGGAAGAGCAAGTGTTGTCAGAGGCAATGAAAAGGAGGATGAATCCACCAGTAGCCAAAATAGCAAAGGAGGAAATGGCACTGGAAGGGACAGAGGATTCATAAGAGGAAAAGATAATTATATTATTACTTGCTACATATGTGGAGTCTAGGTACACAAAGCATCTGAATGTCCAGAAAAGCATAATTCTGGAAAAAGAAGTGAAGCCATAACGTAGGTCACACAGGAAGATGAGGCATCAGTTGTTGGCGAGAATGTGATGATACTTTAGCAGGAGAAGGGTGATAATTTCATGTTCCGTAGAGTGCCACTTAAAACTGAAAGGAAGATCACAGAGGAGCTTGAGCAGAGAGAGAATTTTGAAAACCAAGTGTAAGGTTCAGGGCATGTGTTGCAATCTTATAATTGATGGTGGGTGTACATAAAATCTTGTGTCCATAGAGGTCATGGAGAAGTTGAAATTCAAATGCATTTCCCATCATAATCCGTATCGGGTTTCGTGGTTACAAAAGGGACAACAGGTTACCGTGACTGAGCAGTGCTTTTTTCATTTCCAGATTGGGAATTTCAGTGAGCAGGTTTTGTGTGATGTGGTAGATATGGATGCATGCCATGTACTGCTCGGAAGACCATGGTTATTTTATAGGAAGGTTTTCAATGATGGAAGAGAGAATACATATGAGTTCACGAAAGATGGACAACGTTATAGGTTGGAACCGATTTTGGAGAATGAAGTGATTGTGGTGGATAACAATGGCGAAAAAGGCGTTGGCAGTAGCAACAACAACAGAGTCATGTTGTGCTCAGCTAAAGAATTTCTGAAGGAGCATAATTTTTTTTTTTTTTGCTTGGCAATAATTCCAAAGGGAGTCCAAGAGGGGATGTGAAGGCAAGTAGTGTGCCACCGGAGATTAAATATTTGTTGACAGAATTGAAATAGATTGATGTGGATGACATGCCAGTAGGACTACCTCCCATGAGGAGTATTTCACACCAAATGGACTTTCTACCAGGGTCAAGTCTACCCAATAAGGAACCTTATTGGTTGAATCCAACAGAGAGTAAAGAAGTGAATAGGAAAGTGCAGGAGTTGTTTGACAGAGGACTGATCTGAGAAAGTCTAAGTCCTTGTGTTGTACCAGCAATGTTGGCACCCAAGAAAGGAGGTGAATGGTGAATGTGCACAGATTCATGGGTTATAAATAAGATCACTATCAAGTATAGGTTTTCCTTACCAAGGATGGATGACCTCATGGATTGTTTGAATGGTTAGTTATGCCATTTGGACTAATCAACGCTCCCAACACATTTATGATACTTATTAGTGAAGTCTTGAAGCCATTTTTGGGAAAGTTTGTCGTCGTGTACTTGGATGACATTCTGATATTTAGTAGAACCAAGGAAGAACACCTGGAGCATGTGAGAATGGTATTGCAGAGGTTGAAAGAGGATAAATTTCTTATAAATTTGAAGAGGTGTATGTTTCCGCAGGAAGAATTAGTATACTTAGGTTTTGTGGTTTACCTCTGCTTCCTGTCTGCTAGCCATGTACAACTGCTATTGTCTCTCAGCCATGCATCTCTGAAATTCAAACTGAAGCTACACCCCAGTTCCTTTGTTGGGCTATGAAGTATTTATTCACACACAAACTACTGAAAACCAACACACTTAAAAATAATCTGCGAGCTGAAAATTAAATGCTCGAACTATGAGCTTATTCTCCTACTACCTACTCTATTCAGCTGAAAACCAACTCAATCATGTGTAATTCCATTTCCAATGAAACTACGAAACCATTTGAATGAGAACCAAAAATTTGTGAATGACATTGTTTAAAATAATCCAAAGAGGATATAACATATGTGACAAAAAGTTAGTAGGAATCTCGTACTTACGGCTAAAATGATGATCATGCTAAACTTACAACATTTGGGATCTTGGAAAAATAAGAATCCATCCAACTTGCTATTGGATCTTGAAACTTGTGAAAAGACTTGATCCAGATTTTATGAGCAGAACGAAATGAATATAGATTATTAAAAGATGCTTAAAACAATATAACAGAGATACAATAAAACTAGTTTTCTATTCAATAAGGAAATAAGTTGAAACTGTAAAATGCAGCAGAAAACAAACTTGCTGGAATGGTGGCGGCTTATCTTTGAGAAGAGATGTGAAAACTAGGCACACGATAGCCCGTTGGAAAGGTCTAATCGAGAAGAATTTTTTTTGATTGGCCCAAGTCAGTGCTCAAGGTACTCACTTGGGGCCCCAAATCCCCCAAAAACATTGTTTAGAGCCTCAAAACGACCCCAGAAGTTTGTAACCCGAAAAACTGTCGAAAAACTGCCAAGGTGGAAAACTATTTTTTTCAAGCTAGTGGAATAGGTGGGTGGCCACCGATATCCACCTAGATCAATCCTCCCTCCTTAGAAAGCAATGGTATCCATTGCGTTGAGTTCCCCCATCAGATGAGGAAATTTTTGTTGAATTTTGCTTCGGGTGAGCCACTTGCCTTAGGGTAGGAGCTGCCCTACTTTGACGACTCGATAAAGCTAGATTATTTATTGTTGGATGCCCTTGATTTGTGTGTCCATAATATGATCACTAGATGCCTATTGCATGAAGTCAGGGTTGATCTCTGTTGGTGTCAACTACTTTGCTATCTCTGAGGTGTCCCATAATGGTGGGAAATATGGCCGAAGGAGAGCCACGTTGAAGACTGGATGCAGACCAAGGAAGGGGGAAATGTTGAGCTCAAAAGCATTGTCACCTACAACCTTGGTGATGGTGTGTGGCCCTGGGAGAAGCTTCCAATGGGGCCCTATAAGGCGTTCTTTCTGCAAATGCAACCAAAATTTTTCTCCCACCTGAAACTTATGTGGCACCCAATGTTGATCAAGGCGTTGTTTGTACTTGGCATTAGATTTGTGTAGAATATCCTGAACTTGTTGGCATATGTGATGGATCTACTCAATGAACTGGGTGGCTTTGTCAGCTTCTAGTGGAGCAGGGGATGATGGTCTATCTCATAGAGGTGGAGCCATTCAGAGGTCTCATGACCGCAAGAGTCTAGTACCATAGTGAGTGTTGCGACTGGAGATTGAGTGAGGCAGTCAACAAATCGGTTGGTACTTCCTGTTTTATACTTTATGTTGAGGTGGAACTGTTGTAAGTATGTTGACCACTTATGATGGTGGTCATTCTACAATTTGCGTTGGGTTTGCATGAACTATAATGTCTTGTGATCAGTGTGGATGACTGTCTCCTTCCCAAGAATGTAATGTCTCCATTGGCAGCAGGCTTTCACAATGAAGTACATTTCTTTTTCGTAAGTAGGGTACTTACGAACAACATCTGATAATGTCTCCACAGGGTGGCCGTGTTGAGTGAGAATGATGCCCACAACATAGTCTGAAGCATCTGTCTCGATCTCAAAGGGATGTTGCAGGTCCGGTAATGAAAGTATCGGGGATTAGCACAAATGCTTCTTCAATTCATCGAAGGCTTGTTGTTGGGACAAGCCCCACACAAATTTTTCCTCACCCCCAACCCTGGTTACTTGGCTGAGGGCCCATGCGATATGAGAGAATCCCAGCACGAACCTGCGATAGAAATTGGAGAGGCCCAAGAAGCTCCTAAGTTCAGTGAGTGTGGTTGGGGCTGGTTAGTCATGAATGACCTAGATCTTGGCTAGATCCACATGCACACCATGTTTATCAACAATGTAGCCTAAGTAATGGACCCTGTCCATGCAGAAGGAGCATTTTCCGAAGTTTACATATAGTTTGTGTTGTCGCAGGGTGTGCAGAACCTGCTGAATATGTTGCAAGTGTTCCACCCAAGTCTTGTTGTAGATGAGCATGTCATCCAGATACACCACTGCAAAAGTATTAGTGAAAGGTTGTAGGATATCATCCATCATCCTCATAAAATTTGTTGGAGCATTTGTCAAACCAAAGGGCATGACCAATCATTTAAAAAGGCCTTCTTTTGACTTGAAGAAAGTCTTCCATACATCTGTTTGTTCTATTGGGACCTGGTGGTAGCCAAAATTCAGATCAATCTTACTGTAGTATTTGGACCCTGTGATTTGATTAAGGAGGTCATCGATTCGGGGAATCAGGTACCATTTTTGGACTGTGATTTTATTCAGGGCCCGATAATCAATGCAGAGTCGCTAGGTCCCATCTTTTTTCTGTACCAAAATGATTGGGCTCCCACAAGGCAATGAGATGGGACTGATGTGCCCCTTGCAGAGAAGTTCTTAGATCTTCCTCTTGATCTCCTTGTTTTCTAGCAGAGAGCGACGGTAGACTGGCCCATTGGGTAGCGTTGCACCTAGGGTCATATCGATGGGATGCTTGACCTGGCAGTGTAGAGATACCCCTGTAGGAGAGGAGAAGATATCTGAGTATTCTTCCATGACCTTATCCACTTGCTTCTGTTGTGTGCAGACATCGGTCATGGAGGCCCTGGATGTGGTTGCGATCTTTCGCTCACTCTGAGAGAAAATCACGAAGAAGTCAAATTTCCCTGTCTGAGAGATGACCTCCCTGCATTGCTTGGCAGAGATCAAGGAAATAGCACTAGCAGGGATTGCCTCGGGTATCCTGTACAATTTCCTGTTCAAAGTAATAATAACACTACGGGGCCTAGACTCATATACAACATGACGTTTCCATAAATAAGTTTGGCCCAAAAGAACATTACAAACTTCGAGAGGAGAAACATCACACAATACCTTGTCTTTGAAGGGCTTGATGTCGTACGATAGTCACCACTTTTGGATGATGCAGAGATCGCTTCCTTTGTGGAGCCATCCAATGGTGTAGGGTTGTGGGTGTGGCATTGTCGGCAGGGCCATCTGCTTGACAACCTCTGATGAGATGAGTTTCTTCTAGCTACCACTATCAATGATGAATTGCGGTGAGGTGCCTTTTACCCACATTTGTGAATGGAAGAGGCACTCTCCTTCCTCTGGCTCATCTGGTTCACCAGGTTGGAGCTTGGTGGTAGAAACGATGACACTGGGTTCCACGTCAATGATCCATCTTCCCCTTTTTGGTTCTGACTCAGAGTCAGAACCCACATCTGATTCATAGGATTTCACTTCGGCCACCAGTGACTGCTTTGAGCGGCAGTCAGCAGTGTTATGCCAAGGGATCTTATGGAAGTCGCACCACTTCCTGATATCTTTCTTTGTCTTTTCGGTGTCCTTTGTTTGCGGCTTGGAATGGTTTTCCTGATACTGTCCATATTTACTCTGTCCTTTGTTCTATGGGTTGGGGCCTCCCTTTCTTGGCTTTTTCTGTGAGGGGTTCCCAGGCCCAAATTTCTGCGTCTGTTGTTTGATCTTCTGCTCGATTTTGACGGCATATCGGTAAGCCACACCCAAGGACGAGATGTCCATAAATTCCATTTCGGTCTAGATGTATCTATGTATAGCACCGCAATACTTGAGCACTAGATGTCGCTCTGAATATTTTATACCCAAATGAGTGTGCAAGGTATGGAAGATATTTGTGAACTCTGGTACTGCTTGGTCTCTTTCTTGCCGCAATGTGGTCCATTTGGTATGCAAGTCATCATAACTTCCGACAGGGTAGTATTGTTCCTTAATAGCATCCCTGAAGGATTCCCAGGTGGTCGTGATTGTAAATAATTAGGGTTCCTCTGTTTCCTTTTGCTCACAGAAAGTTTCCCACCAATCTTTGACACGGGGAACGACTTTGAGGAGCGCAAAAGTAATCTTTTCTCTATTCGAAGAGTTATGGATAGAAAAATACCCTTCTAGTAGATTCAACTGCTTGTCTACAACATCTGCATCTATCTAACCTTCAAATATAGGGATATTGAAGTTGGTTTGTACCTTGAAGGGGGCGACGCCTCCGCTTGAGGAAGATGTGTCGCCTGTTGGTAGTCACCGAAGGATTTGCACGAAAATAACCATCATCATGTTCCTCTGTTGCATGAGGGATTCCTCAAGCAACATTTTGAAAGGATCTCTTGTCCCGTCATCTTTCTTTTCTCCTGCCTACTTTCCTTCGATGCGTTGTCCTTCTCATCACTTTCAATGTCCTGCACTTCTTCCCTTTTCTTCTTTTTCTTTGTGCTTCTCTGTCCATCATACTCAGTCCGGGTGACCAAAGGACTTCCGATGATGTCGGGGTCAGAGAGTTTTGCATCTTTGACCGATACAAGGAATTCTACTGGCCATTCCTTAGTGATCTCTTCCATGTCTTCATCGGTCAATTTATAATAAGACTACAACTCCTCCTTACTTTCATCCCTACGCGCGGTGATGTAGATGAAGTGTCAATCTACAAAGAACTTTGCTAGCGACCTGTATTGATGTAAAGTATTCATGGTCATCCATGAGAATTCTTTAATGGCTCTCTTCAGCTATAGGTAGTAAGCATGGAACACCGCATTCGATTGCCACTATTTCTCCATATCACTCGTGTACCACAAGGTGGAGAATCTTGCGGCCAACGGCTCCGATGGATCAACTTTTGGGAAGGCTGCTCCTTCTGACATTTTCCAAGCAACAAATACGATCAATATCAGTAGCCAACTAAAGTGAAACCCATACCCTTGATCTTGTGCTTCACGACAATCCTTCTCCAACTTGTTGACGAGGTAACTCGCCCAGTTCATTTGCATTCCTTCTACGCACTTCCCTACGAGGTCCACTATGAACCCTGTGACTTGTGTTAGCCGGTTCTTTCTGACGAGCTTGCCAATAATCAGTTGGCAAGCAAGGCACACTATTCCATCCTAGATAGAAGCTACCTTGTAGCCTCACTTTCCCTTCTCTACATCGCCATAGTCTTCCTTTATACGCTGGGCCAAGGAGCGATCTGCAACCTTCCCTGGGTAGAATTGTCGAGGGTCCGATCCCTGCATGCTCAATCCAATGATCAGGTGGATCAACGCCAGATCCACAGTGATGCACCTATGTAACCAGAGATAACCTCCATGATAGCACGACAGGAGGAGTTTAATGCAAGCGTTAACCTCCTGATGTCGGCCGAAGTGGGGGATCTTCATCACGTTCAAGATCATGGATCGTGCGAGCTCCTTAATCCACGGCTGGGGAACTATTCGAGGCTTCTTCCTAGTTGTCTTCATCAGGTACCTATGAGGCACAAGGATCTCATCGCTCTTCCTATATTCGAGGTTGAAGTCACTGATCTTGAGAGCTGGGATCAATCCCAACTGGGGTCCAACTGCGCGTATCCCCTTCAGGAGGTAGGCAGTGATCAATGTATATTCGAAATCACGTGGGATGCTGTCACGGTTAACCGCGCCAGCCAAAGGTGGGATGTATTTTGGCAAGACCGACGAGATCTACTTCGCGTTAGCCAGATCATCGCGGTGTTTGCTTCACTTCTCAGCAGCGCGACTAGAACGTCGTCCAGTCGATGGGGATGCTTGCAATCCGCCAGTCGACGATGCATGTATTCCTATAGACATGAATTTCTTAGCCATGAGTTCTACCAAAATATCCTCCACAGAATTATCTAGTGCGCTATGCTTGCCCGACATTCACACTTGTAATCAAGGAGATTGGGTAGGTGAGTAGACAGACAAGGTAATCAAAAGGACGACAAAGTCTAGAAAATACAACGTAGTATGCAATCAATTCTCTGTTAGCTCGGATATCTCAGTTTGCAAAAAGTGGTCCCAGTGCAGCATCCGACGGGTTAAATAAGAAATGTCATAACGGATTCCTCCAACGGACAAGAATGCCTCAATCAATACGAATCGTGCCATTATGGCATGGTCCCAACGGTCCAACGACGGTATTTCTGGAAATAATTGTGTTTGTAACCATTATAGAGCATCATTCTAACGGTCGGGACACCTCCAACGATCATATAGCTTCGTCGTGGTGAAGTCCCATTCTGTGTGGTTCTTCTATTCTAGCGAGGTTCAAGTTCTACAAGCCCGCCTTCTGTGAAGTCTTCTCTGGAACTTCCTGTAATTTTTCTAACTTTGCTTTCTTCTTACTAATCTTTCTTGCCTTTTTTCCTATGATTTGAATCTCTAGGTTCCTCTTTCAATTCTTATTCTTATCTTCTCTTAGCGTAGTAACTTCGCACTGCTGAGGGTCTTTCAAAGGATTCAAATGTAATACCTTTTCTCTTACTATTTCTGGGGTGGATGCACTTATTTTCTGCATGGACAGGTTCTTTAAACATTCTTTTGTTCTTTCAACTTCGACAGCTAATTCTCTGGCCCTCTGTTGCTTTGACTTATCCTCTTTTTCTTGTATTAGTCGCTCTATTTTTCTAGCTATGAGGTCCCTTTATTCTTTTTTCTTCTGTTCTGTAGCTTCCTTCTCTGCTTTCCTTTGGATCTGATCTTTCTCAATCCAAGTCTTTCCCACTAAAAGGGGGAAAGGGGTGTTGTCCTCAACAAACTTAATGACTTCAAATTCTTCTTCGGTCAATGTTTCATGAGCAATCATAGGTACATTAGTAACTCTTCCACATAGGGTTATCATCTTTCCTTTAAACAAACCTATCCTTCCCAATGGAGGTATCATAGCAGGATTTCCCAAAATTTCCCAAGTGCTTTCTAGCATGATATTCACTTGTGTTTCCTCATCCAAGACACAGTCTATGTCGAATTCTTCTATTATTGTTTCTATGCGCTACTTCCCTTTTAAGATCTCTGCTAAACTGATGTCTCTATGATCATTCAATGTTTCTTTCAGCTGTAATAACATAGTCTCTAATTCTTTCTAGTTTTCTAACATATCCTTAGTCCCTTGACCTTCTTCTAGTTTTCTTGTCTCATGTTCATCTTTTCAACTTTGGCAATCATTCTAGGGAAATCCTCAACTTTGTGACCAATAGCTTTACAACAAAGGAAAATAAGACCTGTACCAGGGCATTCCTTAGAAAGATATCCCGATATTCTGCAATTATAACACAATGTCAATCCTCTCTTTCTTTTAAACGATCCCTAGCCTTTCATGTATTGCGCACTGGGATCACAGTGATGGACTTGCAATATGCAAAAAATATTTCTAGGTTCCTGCATCCACTTGTTAGACCAAAAATTCTTTTGATGCATAGGAATAACATATCTTTCACTATCTCTATCAAATTTATTCAGATCAAATCTTTCTTCTAGCTGTTCCCTAGTTTTCAGACTAGGAAAAAATCTATCAAACATACCTAGATTCATACTTTTGAAGAAAACATTTCCACTTATCTTACCTTTACCGGAGCACCAAGCTTTAATATCTTACCTCTTTTATTCAGATCGGGCTTCTCTCTTAGCAAAGTAGAATACTGCGCACTACAACAACAAATCTATGCACAAAGATTTCTCTTTTCTTCATCTCCCAACAATCATAGTTTAAGGTCACGAAAACATAACCATTTGTTGGCACAGGGGAAGACCCAGGGTTCAACGCTTCAACAACGCACCAAAAAAACCCTAACTACCAGCCCTTTCGACAACACCTGCGAAGCATATGAAGTCTCACCCGAGGTAGAGGCAGGGGGGTTGCAGGACTCAGGTGTATACAACAGAGCTCGGACACAGATCTGTGATTACAACACTTGACAAAGCACTTAGCCAATAACATGCATTAGTTCTTGAACCTTGTTCGCATCGCAGGTTAAACCCTTATTACAAATCAATGCAGTAGCAATCAAGATTAAGCACACCTAATAATTTAATGCATAACATCAACTCATATCTAGAATTCATTCACATCATTAAGCACTAAGATACGATGTCAGATGCATTCATTATACATAACATCAACAACACTAAGAAACCAATCATATAAACTACATCACACAGAGCACATGAAACACATGATTTACGTTGTTCACCCCAGTGTGGGGTTATGTCCACCAACTTATTCTTCTCTTCTTTATTAATCTTCAAGCTTTCTACATTCTTCGACTCCTGTGCACAAATCCACAGAGTGCAAATCTACAGAGGACAAGATATCTGTGCACAACCCGCCAGATCCTCCTTCCCAAAATTAGGTCAAGGCACAAAGCCACCTCCTTATTAGCACAAAGCCTTATACACATAGATGATTTTAGGGGCAAAATTTCGCCCATGGGCGAAATTAAGGGGCCTCTAATTTTTTATTGGACGAATTTTTTGTATTAGAGTGATTTTTTTAAACTTATTTTATTAGCCCGTAATTTATTTTAAGGTAAAAATCGTG
>SNQJ01S0112946.1:6159-28494 GCA_010110895.2 Picea sitchensis
TCATTACATCTCATTGCATTTACCTATACCTTACCTATACCTATTCTTATACCTACATTTCATTAACTTTCATTACATTTACATTCCCTTTATCTCTACCTCCTATACATCATATCTAAACTCAACATTATATCCCCAAAGCATTCAAAATTTAACTTAAAGAAATATTAATTTTTCCTTCAAAACAATGAAATTTTTATGGTTATTCAAACCGAAAAATTTCATCAAAACAAGATTTAGCAAGCCAAAAGAGTTTTTTTGGGTCTTCAAAAACTAAAAATTTCATAGATGATCTATTAAGATAAAGAAACGTGTAATTATTCGAAAGAAAAGGGCCAAGGAGAAGGTATAAGAACAAGGGTGCAAAGCCAAAACAATTCAAATAGAGAAAAATAGTATATACCCAGAGAAAAACTATATATACAGTTGCAAAACCGTATATGCAGCTGCAACATCGTATATACACAAATGGGCGTTGTATAAATGATGAATTGGAGGCAAAATCAATAGAAGAGTTCAAAATTGGCTTCAATTGCTGGTGAATTCAGTACGTACAGGTAAGATAATGACGGAAATAGGGAAATCATACAACATTGTGGTGATTTCAACATCAAATTTCAAAGAATTCGACCGGGTCTTCAATGAAGAACGTGTCGGGTTGTGTTTGAAGGAAAATTAAATTGTTGTGTAACTATTCTACTTGATTGACGATGCCTCTACAAATAATTTCAACTCCAAGCACCAAAGCTACCATCATATTCTGAAAGCCCCTTCTCTGATACGAAAATTCATCACTGAGTTGTATCGTTTCTTCCACTAGCTCGTAAATTCGCCTCACCTGAGCATCTTTTTTTCTCCACTGTGCTGAAATGTGGGATTTGGGCATCGAATTGAAGACACAACAGTGGAGTTAAACTCTGAAATTTCTGGAATTTGTTGAGAGAATTCGAGATCATCATTCAAAACTAAAAAAAAAAAAATCCCTGAATTTTCGAAAACCTCTGTGTAATTCAAACTTCCACCTGGAGAATTTGGTTACGAGACAGCTCATGGAAGAATTTAGTGATTTGGAATGAATATTGACACAATCTATTGTGAATATTCGAAACATGAATGCCGTGAAAGCTATAGGGAACAGGCAGAAAACGTGGAAGAAGCATACACAGGGTTTTTGAGAAAATCACGTAATTCTGGTAAGTAATTGAAAATTTCTTACAACAACTCATTCCATAAGAATCCTAGACC
Source organism: Picea sitchensis (assembly GCA_010110895.2). NCBI lineage: Eukaryota > Viridiplantae > Streptophyta > Pinopsida > Pinales > Pinaceae > Picea > Picea sitchensis. Next base: position 7,405 of record SNQJ01S0112946.1, read on the forward strand.
ATTTCCTTGTCAAAATTTCACATCAGCAAAACCATATTTTTCCACCAGAAGGGCACATTTGTTAGCAGACCACATTTTCTGATGCCAAGAAGGGCATTCGAACCTGATAAAGAGGGGAAAACAAGAAAATTTGTAAACCAAGTATGGATTTAGACCGATTTCAAGGGAATATCTTTCAGATTGTGATCTGAAAACAGAGCATTTTTCAAAGAATTCAGAAAACATTTGTTTCCTCAACTCCTAATGAAGAAATTTCAAAGAACAATTTTAAATTTTTTTGGTACACATAGAGCATTTTTTATGAAATTTTAAAGTTCAGTCTTCAAAATTTTGTTACACAGAGGGCATTTTTATGAGATTTCCCAGTCTAGTCATCAAACTTTTGGTATATAGAGGGAAAGTTTTGAGTTTCAGAGAACATTTTATGGAATGACAGTGAAGACATTGTTGAAATTTTGAAAGGATAAACAAGTTTTCCTTACATTTTTAAGGCAGAACTCAAACAGAGATTAACTTAGGTATAACCCTTGCTTGTTAAAAAAAAAACACCAAGGTATATCTTGAGAATTTGAAGTCTTCTTCATTGAAAAGTTAAAATGGTTTCCAGAATTGAACCTAGAACCTTTGATTCCTCCATATTCCACAAAGATTGTGTCAAAATTCTTGAACAGAAACAATGGATGGTGCTTTTTTTGATAAGTTTGATAGACACAATGAAGAGATTGCTTTACAATTTGCCCTGATCTTTGATGGAAGCAAGGCCACTGTAGGAGAAATATAGTTTGATTTGACTGAATATACCATTGCAGAAATCGTTAGGTTGCCCAATAGAGGAGGAAATAGTCTTTGACATTTCAGATGATGAAAATGAAGGAGTGACAATCCCCAAGACGACATGCCAAAAACAGTCTTTGGGGAGAAGAAAAAGCTGAAGTATGACAAAATGACAAGAAAAGCTTCAAGAGAAAGAAGGTCTAGAAAAAGGCAGCAAGTTCAACCAAGAACAATGGCAGATGAGATAGATAAGGCCCAACAGTACCAATATGAATATATTCAGGAAATGGAGGTCCTAGAAAGATTTTTGAAGACTGAAAATGAAACATTGAAGAGTCATAACAACATGTTAAGTGAAGACAATGAGAAACTTAAGATGAAAAACAAGAAGTTGAAGACTCAAAATCTTCTAATTTCTAAGCAGACATATAGGTGGCTTCAACAAAAGGATGTCATCTCAGCAAAATACCAAAGTTTGAGGGTTCTTCATGCAGCACAGGTAGGAGTAACAACAAATGAACATGAATGGTGAGCGTCTCTTTTGCATGAGGACATGCAAAACCTTCTTCCTGGGGGAGTTGTTGAGTCCATTTTCATACCACCTTTTTCCATCATAAAACATGATTTTATCCTTAAAACCTTTCATTTTACCTTACCTTACATCATATTTCTCATAAAATAAGTCATGAAAGGTACATTTATCATTATTTAGCATTTGAATTGAGCTTTTGGAATTTCTAGTATTAAATTTGAAAAATAACAGAAATTACGGGATTTCACTAATCCCCGTAAATGCTCCTAGCTTTGCATATGTGCAGGTCAAACCAAGGAAATCTAAAATATGGGTTTTGTTCACAAATGTCTAAGGATGGAAGTTACCTTTTAGATTCGAATTTTGAGCCTTCCAAGTGCCTGGTCAATGCTGGTGAAACCAGGACACTTGTGCAGAAAATCCCCTGATTTTCTAGGAAATCAAGGATAGTTTCATGTTTTCTTGGGATTTGTGCCCTATTTTGTGGATCTAAGAAAGGAGTTCGAATTCCTAACTAAATATGTGGATCTGATAACCATATTTTGGAGTATTTTTAGCACTTTCAGTTTTGAACATTTTGTATAAATACCTCAACTCTCAAACTATTCATATAACCTTAAGAATGGAGAAAACTCTACAAATTCAGTCTTGAAGATCAATTTGTTGTTTATGATTGCTGATATGGATGTAATGGTGATTTGAATGCTGCTACAAATTCATTCTTAGCTGAAGCATCTCAAGTGTACCAGTGAAGCATTGGAGGGCCCCCTTTGCCAAACTAGTACACTCTTTCTTTTTGTTCTTTTCAAAGCAATCTTCTATCATAAGTTTTAGATCAAGATCTTGTTTTAGATAAGCTTTACTTATGAATTTGTTGTAGTTAGATACTTTATGTTCTAATCATTTCTCATGTTGTGAATAATTTATTGAATAAGAATTCAATGTGAAGTTTGCTTTCAAGCATTAAGATGTTTACAAATGCTTTTTGAAGTTATCTTGATTTAACAAAGACTAGTGAGGATTACTAGTGAATGAAAGAAAAAAATGAATTCATCTCTTGAATAAGAGTTTTGTCTTCTTAGCATTGATAATTCTTTGATCTAGCTTTGAATGTCTTTTGAATGCTTATACTCTTAGATAAACATTGCTAACTAATGTTATGAGAAACTATGAACAAGACTTCTGAATAGAAGTTTAGTATCTCTTTCATATTTAGCTCTCTAGTTCATTTCATTAGAAGAAACTAAGTCCATTTCTAAGCTCATATATTTTGAGTGTGCATCAAAGTCTTACAAACTCCGGGTTGATAATTAATGTACTCTGATTTACACCAGTAGATTAGAGCCCAACAATTAGAAAATGAAATTTTCAGCATTAAAATCCGAAATGACATCAACGTCGCCCCCTTGAGAAGTCATATTGAAGAGAACTTGAAGTGGGTCCCCAACGAAATCCAACAACAAAATGCATCGGCAAGCAAATAGACAAATTCCTTCTTGGAACACTCCTATACATCATTTGTTTATCAGTCCAGTTATTCAAGCGGGTCGACCACGGAAATCAACAGGAATACACATCAGCAAGAAAATACCAAAATTACTTATATGTACCATGCTTGTAAGTGTATAGTCATAGTCATTTCTTTATCAATCCAGTTATTCCACCTTTTCTGAATTTAAATCTATAACCAATGACTGATATCTTCCCATTTCTACTTTTCAGGTATTACACTCTACCGTGTCCCACTTCTTCTTTCGAGTCCTATTTCTTGTACATATTTCTCTTATGGTCCGTGGAAGTCCCTATCCCATTCTATATGACAAACGCATTTAAATTTCTAGGAATATGTAACAAAGTATTTTTCTTTTCATATATTCAAAATAAAACTATTCTTTTTTCTCCTCATATATTTATGTGTTCCTACATTTTTATCTTCAGCTCTGCTGAATGTGATGACATTCTATTTATTTTCTTTCAATTCTCTTCTTTTATGATGCATATTTTTCCCGATCTGGTCATTTTCAAAATTACATATGCGGTAAATCACATTCAAATTTCACATATCATATTTCACACACACACACACACACACACACACACATATATGTCATAAATTTGTCTTCACAACTTTATCTTTGCCACATGTCCTTCATATTGTTGGCCACAGAGGTTGTTACAATTCAAATAGTCTAAATTATGCTTGTCAATTTGTATATCATGGAACTATGGGTGTTCTTTGTAGGCCACAGAACAACAGAGGCTCATTTTTCTGCCCACCAACCCCAGAACCCGCGATGCAACAACTGACTAACTATGGATTCAGGGCTCCATCCATGCTGTATCAAATCTCATCCTCGTAGTTTATAAAAGTACATATTTTGTATGTATAAAAGTAAATATCTGCTTTTTAAAATTACATCTTTGGTATGTATAATTTATTTTGTCTAGGGACCTTTAATTTCATAAATTTAAATTTCTTCTCTCTAGAAGCCCTTGTTTCAAGGAAAGCTAATTCGAGAATGCTCGTTTTTTCGTGTTTTTCTCTACGAAACTATGTAATAGGTGTTACTACTATTTTTTTGTGTTTTCTTGTCCACGACCGTATGTAAAACAAACTACGGGAATGCTAATTTTTTTTGACACGAGGCCCTTAAAATTGAAATAGAGCCCAAGTCCAATTGTCAATTTGTATATCACAGAACTATCAGTGCTTTTTTGTAGGCCACGGAACAACAAAAGCCCAATTTCAGCCCCACATCCCGAGAACCCTCCATCCAAAAACTGGCAAAGTCTGGTATGAGGGCTCTGTGCATGCTCTTTAAAATCTCATCCCCATACTGTGTAAAACTACATATTTCGTATGTATAAAAATAAATATCTACTTTGTAAAATTACATATTTTGTATGTATAAATTATGCATATTTTTCCCTGCCTGGTCATTTTCAAAATTACATATGTAGTAAATCACTCACTCAAATTTCACATATCATATTTCACACACACACACACACACACACACACACACACACACACATATATATACGTTTCTTTAAATTTACACGAATATGTAAGACGTTTTATTATTTTTCTATATAAATGTCATAAAATTGTGTTTACTTTATCTTTACCACCTGTCCTTACTGCTTGCCACATAGGCCCTTACAATTCAAATAGTCTGAACTCCGCTTGTCAATTTGTATATCGCGAAACTTTGGGTATTCTTTGTAGGCCACGGAACAACAAAGGCCCATTTTTCATCCCGCCAACCTGAGAACCCACGATGCAAAAACTATATATGTTCCTTTAAATTTACAGGTATGTAAATGCCATAAAATTTTGTTCACTACTTTATCTTTACCACCTATCCTTCTTATTGCTTTCCATAGATGCCCTTACAATTCAAATAGTCTGAACTCTGGTTGTCAATTTGTATATCACAGAACTTTGGGTATTCTTTGTAGGCCACGGAACAACAAAGGCCCATTTTTCAGCCTGAGAATCCACAATGCAAAAACTGCTTAAATATGGATTCAGGGCTCCGTGCATGCTCTATAAAATGTCATCCCCATACTCTATAAAAGTACATATTTCATATGTATAAAAGTAAATATCTTCTTTATAAAATTGCATCTTTGGTATGTGTAATTTATGTTGTAAGGAATGTTTAATTTCATAAATTTCAATTTCTTGTGTCCATGAACCCTTGTTTTAAGAAAATTTATTTTGGGAATGTTAGTTTTTTTTGTGCTCTTCTCCACGAACCTATGTAGCATACGTTACTACTATTTTTTTGTGTTTTTTGTCCACGAGCGTATGTAAAACATATGTAAAGAATACTATTTCAGGAATGCTAAATAATTTTGACACGATGCCCTTAAAATTCTAATAGTCCAAAAGTCAAATTGTTAGTTTGTATATGGCAGAACTATCGATGCTTTTTGTAGGGCATGGAAGAACAGAAGCCCAATTTTCAGCTCGACATCCTGAGAACCCATCATCCAAAAACTGGCTAAGTATGGAATGAGGGCTCCGCTTTGTAAAATTACATATTTTGTATGTATAAATTATCCTCTCCAGGAACCTTTCATTTCATAAATTTCAATTTCTATTGTGTACACGATCCCTTCTTTTAAAGAAAACTAAGTCAGGAATGCTAATTTTTTTTGTGTTTTTTGTCAAAAAACCTATGTAACAGACATTACCACTATTTTCTTTCTGGTTTTTGCCCACGAAACCATGTACTTCAACTTTCTGCCCACGTGTCTGTACTCCGTCGCATTTATTCCCTTTCCCACGGATGGAGTGCTAGTAGAGCACACACATCAAGCGGAGTAGCCAAGAACGATCATCTGTGGCGTCGGCCATGTGACGACCATGTGCCAGTCCCTCCCACCTACCTCATGACTTTAAGTTCATATCGCTCGAGGCAGGCCGCCATTACTCTCAGTGCACCCTGATCTGCCTTCACATCCTTTCGACAGACCAACACCCTCGCTTGGCCTTTACTCTACATGTGTGGCCATTTATGGAACCTCACTGGCTCCTTGGCCTATTTCAATTGCTCCAGTGGCTCCAGATGGCTCATTCTTTCCTATTTTTTCTTCTCAAAGCTCGGCCTCCTGCCAACCTTTCCTTGCTCTGCTTGTGTCCTCTCTTGCTCTGTTCCTGGCGCATTTTCGCTCTTCCACTATCTTGGAGATTCCCCAACTACGAGGGAAATTGAAACGCGGGTCATCTTGATAGCCAAACCGACCCCTCCTGGTCCTCCATCCTCCGCCTGCTCCCTCCTTGTTATTCGCCTCCTCACATTCCTGCTTCTCTCCCACCCCTTGTTGTGTCCCTTGCCAACAGAATGGAGGGTCTGGAATTCTCAGGGGCCTCACTAGACTACAACCCAAGACCTTTAGGAAATTCGGCCTTTGTTTCACACCCAGGCCCTTTGGCTCCTCCCAACTCTCCAGCCACCTAGTCGCTGCAGGACCAACCTCACGACGCCCATTTTCAGATGGATGGTCCAGAATCCAGTCAAAATTTGCGATGACAACCCCAATCTCGAGTCGGTTCCAACGCTCACCCAGAATGCGAGTGGAAAACATGCCTTGCACTAGTGCAGAGCCTGGTATTCAACCCGCGTCGAGACATGGACGACCTTCGGTTCCACCTAGAGACCCTGGACAACAAATCCTCTCAACTCCTACAGTTTCTCTTCGCGTTACAGGGTGCTCATCACCTCCCAGTAGAGGTAGCCCAAGCAGCAACAACCCAACCAGCAGAAACCTCGGCACCAGTGTTGGCACTGGAAACTTTGGTCCACGCAGAGGCTTCCATCACGATCGGAGGACGTCCAGAAGGAAGAGCACGTGCCATCACAGACGGAGGACGCCATGTAACTGGACTGGACACCAGTCAAGGAGGAGTCGCCTCCTCCTGGAGACACCACATTTGGCACCTTTTGCATGGCCACGTCGCTGCACTACAACCCATAGCGGTGATCCTTTTGTTGTTTTTGTCTATTGTTTTGTCATGTGCAAGGCGACCTTTCATGCATTTGTCCATGGTCATTATAGTTATGTTGTCTACACATTCCACAGTTGTAACGACCACTGTTAGGAGCCAAAATTTTGAACTCTTTTTGCGTCAGTAACAGTCTACACTTCAGTTATGAAGCGGTTCCGCTGGCTGAGTTGGTTTCCCCTCAGGGTAGCTCAGTATTTACAGCTTGAAACCATGGAAATTCTCTGTAGTCCTTCATTTTGACAAACTTTTATACACTCTTACTTATAAAAAAAAAAATCTTGAATAAAATTTAAATAATTGTTTATACTATTCATTAAGTAAAAAATGTTATAACATTATATAAATTACTATAAATCTTCATACAATGTTATAATATTCTATAAATTACTCAGTCTCATGTATGTGACAAAATTGTTGGGTGCAAATTGTATATGACGTAAGTGTTTGGTGCAAAATGTATATCACAAAACACGTTGGACATGAAAAGTGTGAACCCGCGACTCCGTAATTGTTCGTTGCAAAATGTATCAAGTGTTATAGCATTATATAAATTACTATAAATCTTCATACAATGTTATAATAGTCTATAAATTACTCATTCTAATGTATATGACGAAATTGTTGGGTGCAAAATGTATATGAAGGAAATGTTGGGTGAAAAATGTGTTTCACGAAACAGGTTGGCCATCAAAATTGAAAAATGTAAACCCGTGACTCCGCCAACCCACCACTCCGTAATTGTTGGGTTACATTGGTTATGTATTAAATATTTCATGTACTATCAAACTTAGATTGTAGGAACCTTCATTCATGTACCCGACATTAATAATTTTTGATAAATTTCAAATAAAACTAATTCTGGAATACTAAATTCTGCATGAATACACATGTATTGCAACTTGTAACCCACACATTTACTCCCCTTCCAACTTGGCAGGGACTAACTTGTTAACTAATTCTATTTTAAGAAGACCCTTGAAATTTCCGAAAAAAAAAAGTAGATTAGGAAGAAATTTCACCTCACAATAAATAAACCCACTAAATTAAGTTTAACTAATTATTAACAAACTTCATAAAGGAGTAAGATAATAAGTGAACAAACTCAACTAATAGAAATTTTAATTAAATTTTTATTTTTACCATAAAAACTTTCATAACATAACTTTGTTCTAATGATTTTGGAGTTATTTTAAAACTATTTAAAAAACCATAATTTTGTATATTTATTAACTCACTTTCTTATTAACTTATTTAATTATTTTTTTTTACTTATTATATATTAAATTTGTCCACTTATCATATTGAAAGTTATTATATAAAAAAAAATTAAAATTTAATATATATATATATATATATATATATATATATATATAATTAAAATTTATTTAATATTTAATTAATTAAAATTAAAAATTATTAATAATAAATTGTTATAAAATTAATTATATTGTAATGAGAAAATATTGATGAAGAGTTGATTATTATAACATGAATTATTAAATGAGAATATGGACCTTCTTTGTGGTGACACGGTCTACCTTAAAGTAACACTCGTCCCTAAGTGCAGTGCTCGAGATATTTATTTTATATTTGGTATTTAATTGACCTAATTCTCACAGTTGTACGGTTCAATTGATATTTAATTGACCTATCTCTCAATAGATACACACTTGTATCATCCAATTGGTATTTAATTGACCTAGCTCTCAATAGATACACAGTTAATTGGTATTTAATTGATTTATGAAGTGAGTTAACTAGGGAGTAATCTTTTCTTCCAAGTTATCTTTCAGGGCTTCTGGCTGTTTGTTTTTAAATTTCGAATTAATCCAAAACTTTGATCAGTTTTGAGTATCTGGATTGATTCAAAAGTGGCGGGATTTTTTTCAGGAGAATTGAGGATTCTTCCGGCACTATGTTGTTTTGCGACGGTTCATTTTACTGTATGGGGATCGCAATGCAACATATGGGGATGCTTCATAGTGAGACGGGCATTGTCTATTTCACCATCCCATCAAACGGAACTGGAACTGCTTCAGGTGGAAGGGCCATTCTCAATCCAATTCTTTTTGCACCCTTACCGAAACCTTGCGAGCTACGTACTAACCTGCTCAATTACGGGTCCCGGGTACTTGCGCCTCTGCAAGTTGTGGGGCAAATAGTTATATGGGAGTTGGAGAATGACCGCAGCTGTGTATTGAGCTCATCGTCCTGAAAGTGGAAGGAGATTGCAAGAATGCCTGGAAGCATATATGATCATTTAAAGAGTATTTCTCTGTCAAATATCGAAATAGGTTGGTTTAACTGTATAGTGGTAGGGGATTACGTGTGCTTCATACCAGCCGTGAGTTCTGGTTTACAATTTAAAAGCAGGCCGGTGGATATGGCTTCCTTCTTGTTATCCCCCAAGTCACGGAAATTGGACTCTCATGAGCATGGCCTTTCAACCCACCGCCCATATGATGGAAGTCCCGTAAAGCAGCCTCTCAGGTCATCTCTTAGGTCATTTATGAATGCAATTGTGACTGTCTGTGTCATTGTTTAGTTGCCTCTTAGGTCATTTCTGAATGCAATTGTGAATGTCTGTGTCATTGTTTAGTTGCCTCTTAGGTCATTTCTAAATGCAATTGTGACTGTCTGTATGCAATTGTGACTGTCTGTGTCATTGTTTAGTTGCCTCTTAGGTCATTTCTGAATGCAATTGTGAATGTCTGTGTCATTGTTTAGTTGCCTCTTAGGTCATTTCTAAATGCAATTGTGACTGTCTGTGTCATTCTTTAGTTGCCTCTTAGGTCATTTCTGAATGCAATTGTGACTGTCTATGTCATTGTTTAGTTGCCTCTTAGGTCATTTAGCAGGTTGCATCTGAGTGCAGTTGCAAATCTACATTTCATCGTTGAACAAATTCATAATCAGACCATGGCTACTACATTTCATCAAACATGTGTTTGTTATCAATGATGTCCAAGTAACATTAAAATATTTAAAATTATTTTTTTTTTTTTTTTTTTTTTTTTTTTTTTTTTTTTTTTTTTTTTTTTTTTTTTTTTTTAAATTTGGAGGTGGAATGACATAAAATAATTTGTTAATTAAAGTTAAAATAATTTGTAAATTAAAATTAAAGATGAAAATATTTTCTCTTTGAATGGAGAGTATAGAAAGATTAAATTTTATTTTAAAACATTTAATTCAATTTTGTAAACACATTAATTGAAGATTTGAAAATTTGTTGAATTAAAAAAAAGCATGAAAGCTTGTTTAAATGTTTGATTTGTAAACACATTAATTGAAGATTTGTTGGATTAGAAAAAATCATGAGAGCTTCTTTAAATGCTTGATTGACTTCTTAAGAGCTTTAAATCTGAAAATTACTTTGATTGAGGTTTTGCCTAGATTGTTTTCACACATTTGCCTTTCCAAAAAGTGTGACACATGTATGATAGATTCACCCAAGTATAAGCACTTAAATGAAATATAAGAAATAAGGAATAGAGCATTGGGATATATATATATATATATTTTGTTTTTGTTTTTTAATGAGTTTTAACATCAAAACCTAAAATACATTATGATATATTTAAATTTAAAGGGTGTACATTTAAAAGTTTGATATTGTATAATTTTGGAAGATATATGTAGGTTTATCTCTAGACTAGATAATCATTCAATTAGAATATTCTATAGCAATATAATACCAACAAATTATTAAATCACAATATCATAGAATTAGGTTTACAATCCATGCATAAAGAGAAGAAATTATTATTTAGGTAGTTGCACAAAAAAGATTGTGTGTGATCAACCTTGATCTTTAAAACAATACATAGCTTCATAGAACAAGTGGTCCTAGAGGCACGTTTTGGACATGAGGGACATGTGTTCTATCACCATATCAAGTAACATGCCTTGTTTCGAAAGGCATCTATCACAATAAACAAGATCCAAAAATGGAGCTTGGTGGTTTTAATTTAACAACTCCCAAAGAAAAGTCTATTAAACTAAGCAGGTTTGGCCTGTTTAGATTAGGAAGGAATGATACACCATAGATGAAAGCTTTTTTGTTGAATATAGGGTTGAGTTCTAGAGTAGAGAGGGGCTTTAGGAGGAGAACATGTTTTATTTGTAAAGAGAATGAGGGTTGTGTTTGTAAGAATTTTTACATTGAGGATTCTTGAGTTGTTTATGAGATGTGTTGTTTTGTTTATTTGTGAGTTTACTTGTCTATTTCTTAAATGGGTGTAGTCATTAAGGATCGTTGCTTCCATTGATTGATGGATTCATGAACAGCTTATGGGATCTATTGTGAAACTTGCTATTAATCATTGTTTATTTTTTAAGCACTCTTTAATATGTTTGTAGAAAGGATATTTGTACAATGGAAGTTCTTCCTTTTTCCATATTCACCATGATTCTGTAATTTATATGAAACCTTTATCTCATTATACATTTTAATTTCACTTTTATGTGTAGGATATTATGACTCCATACTAAATAGAATGCCTCTGAGGCAGGTTTGTTGACCTCCTTTTCTTACTCAGGTCTTGTTGATCCTCAGAAATTGCACAACCTGTTTAATCATTTTATATTATGATGGAGTAAGTTTGTTCTTATTGATTCTAAGAACAACTTCGGGTTGCTTCTTTCTTGTTATAGTTACAGCATACTCTATATTGATCCAATGGGGTCCTACCCATTTTTGAGAGTGTGCATGGACCTAGGAAAGGGTGCCCTTTATAAACATCTTATTTTTATTTTAGTGATGGAAGACCTCTGTCTACTTCCCAAAATGGCTCAAATAGTTAATATCCACGGGTGTAAATATTTCCTTGGGAAGATATAATGTTTTATTTTATGGATATATTGCTCATTATGACTAAATCTTTCTTAAGCAAATGGAAGGATATAGAATCTATACTATCTATCTTTTTTTGTTCTTCAAATGGCTCAAATAGTTGGTGATATCACAGGTGTAAATATTTCTTGCACGGAGAAGATCCTAAATATTTTATTTATGGATGATGTACTCATTATGACTAAATCTTTCTTAAGCAAATGGAAGGATATAGAATCTATACTATCTATCTTTTTTTGTTCTTCTAGCCTCTGTATCAATCCTCTTAAGTCTACTTTCCATTATTCCAGTTTGTCACAGGTTGGTCATTTATCAATGAATGCTCTATTTCCTTACAAGTTTGTGGATATCTTAGAGGGGTTCAGGTACTTGGGATTTTTTCTTAAACCTACAGATTATTGTTGATTGGCGATGGATTTTACACAACTACGAGAAGAGGATTGGTCTCTAGTGTTATCGTTGGTTCTCATTGGGAGGACGGTATATTCTAGTCAAGTATGTCGGTCTATTGGCGCATGGTAGCTATTATTTTGACTATTGTTCTGAGCAGGATTAGACAGTTGATGTTTAAATTCTTGTGGTCCAAGAGGGGAACAAAGGATCAGATTCACATATGTAAGTGGGAGTCTATTTCCAAACCAAAATCAAAAGGTAGATGGGGGATAAAGAATCCTCCTCTGTTCAACAAAGCACTTGTTATAAATACCTTGTGTGGTTGTTTGATGAAAAATGGCCTTTGGCATAGATTCTTACTGAACAAGTACTTGCTTTCTCTCATTGTAGAGGCCTAGTTGACGTCTACTATGAAGTTGTCATGAAATGTATCGATCTTCTATATTTACTTGGTTAAGTTAGTCGAGGTTATTACACACTGGTTATCTTGGAACCCGGTGTCGTGGCACTCGATTCATATTGGTGACAATATGATCCTCAGCCTTAACATTGAATCTTGGTTATCTCCCTCTCTGATTACAACACTTAAGGGGAAAGGTATATACTACTTATTGTATATTAGGGTTTTAGACAGGTCTAGGAGCGTTTTGGCTCAGTGGATTTCAAGTGAAATGTTGGGTCTCCTATGCACAGAGGCAGAGGAATGGGAGTGTTTCTATAATGCTTTAGTAGCTTTAGGAATTGAACTATTTATTAGATTTGATACTCTGATTTGTACTTGGGGTGACCAATCAAGTTCTATCTCTGCAAAAAATGCTTATGTGGCTCTTTCTATCTCTCTATGGGTTTAAAGTAATGGTTGGTGGCATCCAAGACTTTGGTCCTGGAAACTTGGGAAAAAGATAAAAAACTTTACATGGATATTGATGGAAGATGGGATCTTGACTTAGGATAACCTTCAACAAAGGGGTTGGCATGGGCCAAGATCTTGTGGCCTATGTGCTTAGGAGGAAGAGACGAAATTGCATATTATGAAACACTTTAGTTACACTCAGCAAGTTTGGTCTCAGGTGACACACTCTCTTAAATTAAACTCAAGTAGAAGGAGAGCCACGCTATAAGATTGGTTTCTTGATTAGTCAAATTCATGTACTTCTCTCCCACATTTTCCAACCATATTTTGGTTGGAATATCTGGATGGAGCAAAACAAGGTTCTCTTTGAATTTGCTCAGACATATACAAAGTTGTTCTCACAAAGAATACTTGGTATCTTGGACTTCACTCATACTAGAAGTATTCATGCTCGATTACCTCACCTTCGTCCAATTCTTGATAGGGGAAAAACAACATGCTTCTTTAATGGAGTTGCACAGGAACGAGGTTTAAAAAGTGGAGTTGGAGGTGTTTTTAGTATGGATAAACATACAAAATTCAGTTTGACACTAAACTATGGACTGGGTTCAAATATAGAGTTGATATTCTGGGGATTTTGGATCTTCTTGCAGTTGCAACTCACCTACATATTCAGGATCTATAAGTTTGTGGTGACCAAAAATTGTCATCGACTGGTTAAATTAGAGAGGACATTGTTGGAAAGAGAGGATTTTAGAACTGGTGAAAGGATTCAGGTCTCTTAGTTTCACTCATATCTACAAATGTTTCAATCATTAGGATGATAAACTTTCAAAAATGGCTCTGGACCTTAAGGAGGGTAAAATATTTTACTCTTAAGTGGTCGATGGACACCTTGGACCTTATTTGTCACTTGAGCTCTAGTAAAGGTCATTTTTTTGGATCATATCGATTCACAATCTATTTTGATCTCAAGTTTATTGTTTGAAGACATTTGTTGCAATCAATGTTTTTACATCTGTAGTTTTTTGGAGAAATTGGGGTGGTTTAGTGTTTTGTTGTTATTTTTCCTCCAATAATTATGGTTGTTGGGAGTTGGAATGGATCTGTTTTCTTTTTTCAATTGATACATGTATGTAAACCTTTATATATAATATAATAGAAATTTTCTGTGTTAAAAAAAGATGCAGTGTTCCTTTTATTTACGTCAGAATGAACAAATCTTTAAGTATTCTACACTTATGTAAATGGAGTAGTTACACCATCTCTTTAAATTATAGATCATACCAAGGATTCACATGGAAGCATGAACGTGCCCATTGAATCATGGTTCATTTTACCAAGTCATTTTCTTAAACCTTGTATTTATATACCTAGAAACCTCTATTGGCATTTTCAGTACTTGGCCCTCAGTAGAAATGAATTCCTTTCTTTACCATTGCAAAGAACTTGCTACAAATACATTGTGGCACTGCATGATGGAAGATTGTCTTTGGCATAGAGTCTTACTAGACAAGTACCTGCCTTCTCTCACCATAGAGGTCCAGTTGAGGTCTACTACAAAGTTGTCACGAAATGTATCGATCTTATGGCATTGCATGGTTAAGTCAGTGGAGGTTATTACACACTGGTTGGCTTGGAACCCGGGGTCGGGGCACTCGATTCATATTGGTGACGATATGATCCTTAACCTTACCATTGAATCTTGGTTATCTCCCTCTCTTATTACAACACTTAAATGGAAAGGTATATACTACTTAGTCCATGCTAGGGTTTTAGATAGATCTAGGGATGTTTTGGCTCAGTAGATTTCAATTGAAATGTTGGGGCTTTTAGGCATAGAGGAATGGGAGCATTTCTACAGTGCTTTAGTAGTTTCAAGAATTGAACTATCTAAGAGATCTAATACTCTGATTTGGATTGGGGGTGAGAAATCGGGTTCTATCTCTGGAAAAATGCTTATGTGGGTCTTGCTAGCTCTATGTGGGTTTACAGTAATTTTCGGTGGCATCTAAAACTTTGATCTGCCAAACTTGGGGCAAATATTAAAAAATTTATGTGGCTATTGACGGAAGATATGATCCTGACTTGGGATAACCTTCAGCTAAAGGGTTGGCACGGGCCAAGATCTTGTGGCCTATGTGCTCAAGAGGAAGAGATGACATTACATCTTATGAAACACTACAATTACATTCATTTACTTCTCTCCCACATTTTGTTGGAATATATGGATGCAACACAACAGGGTTGTCTTTGAAGTTGGTCGACCTTCTACAAAGTTGGTCTCAAAAAGGATACTTGGTATCTTGGACTTCCCTCAAACTAGAAGCATCCATTCTCGATTACCTCTCCTTCCTCTAGTTCTTGATGGGTGGAAAACAACAGGTTCGTTTGCTGGAGTTACATAGGAACGAGGTTTAAAATGTGGTGTTGGAGGTGTTCTCAGGATGGATGAACATACAAAATTTAGTTTGACACTAAATTGTGGACTAGGCTCAAAGAATAGAGCTTCTATTTTGGGGATTTGGGTCTTCTTGTAGGTGCAACTCTCCTCCATAGTCAGGATCTACAAGTTTTCCGTGATCGAAAATTGTTATTGGCTAGTTAAATTAGAGAGGGAATCTTTAGATTCTCAATTTACATTGTTGGAAAGAGAGGATTTTAGAACTGGTGAAAGGATTCACATCTCTTAGTTTCACTCATATCTACAAAGAGTTCAATCATCATGCTGATACACTTTCAAAAAGGGCTCTAGACCTTCAGAGGGTAAAACATTTTACTCTCAAGTGGTGGAAGGACACCTTGGACCTTATTTGTCACTCAAGCTCTAGTAAAGGTTATTTTTTTGGATTGTATCGATTCACAATCTATTTTGATCTCGAGTTTATTGTTTGAAGACATTTGTTGTCTATAATTCAGGTTGTTGGGAGCTGAAATGGATCAGTTTTCTTTCTTGACGTGATACTTGTATGTAAACCTTTATATATAATATAAGATAAATTATCTGTGGAAAAAAAGATGCAATCTTCTTTTTATTTACGTCGGAATGAACAAATCTTTAAGTATTCTATGCTTATGTAAATGGATTAGTTACACTCTCTCTTTAAAATATAGATCATACCAAGGGTTCGCATGGAAGCATGAACATGCACATTGAATCATGGTGCATTTTACCAAGTTGTTTTCTTAAACCCTGCATTTATATACCTAGAAACCTCTATTGGCATTCTCAGTACTCGACCCTCAGTAGAAAGGAATTCCTTCCTTTGCCATTGAAATGGTTTTTTTCAACCTTTGTCTTTGTACCAAAGTAACATTGTCCATGATAGTCAGGAATTTCTACTCTACACCCAAGTCGTCTTCCGTTTTTCTAGAAATCCTTTCGTTTTTCTAGCAATCCATCAACCGCTAAATTCAACCTCTGTTTTTTTTTAACAATACTCTCAAGTCATCCTCAACAATCATCCCTCATCTCATTCAAACATCGTTGGGAAGATACATTGTTCGCTGCAAACCGTTAGGTTCAGGGTATTCGACATTGAATGATCCATCCCCCAACTAGAGCTATATGCTCTCCAAGGAGACCATTCTTCTCGATGGTTGACTTGGATTACGAGCACTGAGCTTAAATGGCCATAAAATTTACCTTTGTGAAATTCAGACCAATTGTAACTATTTCATGAATGATATTTTCAATATAGATGATTCCATACTCACCTGAAACCTATTCGAAATTATTTAAATGAAAAGGAGGAGATAAACTTAGTCGCATCCACTTATTTGACCAAATATATTTTGCATAAAATCGAAGATCCTGATTGTAGAAATTGGTATGAAGTTCCTCGCTTCCAAATAAACATTTTGAAACATACCTTGTAAAGTTACATCGCCACCATTAGTTTCTCTAGGGAGGATCTTGCATAATGTTTGCATAATGTCATCTCACTCCTCTACATAGTCTCCTTCGAACTCTTTCAGAGGAACCTAGGTATCACAATGGTCTGATACCACATGATAGAAATTAGAAATTAGGGCAATAAAATAGCCAAGAAAATAAAATAACTAAAAAAATTGAGAAGATGAGAAGATGGCAAGAAAAGGAACCAAGACAAGTCAAATTCATATGTTTATCAATGGTACATTAATAGTACATCTTAAAGTAACAACCCCATAATCCTATTATAACTAACTAGTTGTTAAGGTCTAGGTAAGAGTTAAGATTCTTTCTAACATTTAGAGAGTTGTTGCATTTCATATGAAGTACTTGTTTCAATTGGAAACACTTTAGTTTCAACTAAAAATGTTTTTGTTTGCCTAAGATACAACCATTTTTATCATATTTAGAGGTATAAAGTTTTATTATGATTTTCATTTTCTAGTTTTATATTTCTAGTTTTCTAACTTTCATGTCTACATATATTCTTTGTCATGTATCGTATCTAATCTCAGAAAACTAGAAATAGAAGGGAAAGTGTTTTCTTTTCGACATATGTTATTTTTCCTATGATTTATGTGATCTTAGAAAACAAGAAGACTAGAGAAAACTTTCATTTAAAAGGTAAACTAATTGAAATCTAACCCCAATCTTTTTAAGTTTCAGATTTTTGTTTTCCAAAAACAATCTTATTTTTGGGTGCACTCATGTTGAAATATTTCCAGGAAAAAACAAGGGTTTTTAGAGTAAGCATGCACTTTGAGACAAAGAATAGAAAAAAAATGAGCCCCCTCCTCCGTCTTCAAGTATTTGTTATACATTTTGTTAAATAAGAGGTCTTCAAGTATTTATTTTCATTAAATTTATTTTTGAAAAAGTTCATGCACCTTTAAGTTATGATATAATTTTATTGTAAAGTGCATTTCACTTAAATCATAAAACTAAATCACTATAAAATAAATCGCCATTGATGCTTCAAAGAAATCTAAATGGAATAATAAAACTAACAAACCACATAGATTAATAAAAAACAACACTTCTAGTGATTTACATTTTGTCCTTCAATGAGTTGAAAAATTACAATTGGACAAAGATGGAAATTGTATTTGGTAAACATAATGATATTTAATCCCACCAACTCAAAAACCAATTAATTTATTTTTAAATCTTAATGATTTCTCTTGCATTGAATATTATCTATCTAAGTTCAACACAATCATACTTTTACTTAAAGACTATAACATATCAAATATGGATGACCTATGTATACATGTTATTCTTTCTAAGCTTGTTATTGCATATTATGTTTTTACGTCTAATTTTCACTCCACTAGAGAAAACTCTAGGAGATTCTTCCAAGACACCCATTCTTGAATTATTTTGTGATTCTTTGATTGAAGATAATGGTAAGCTCTTGCATCTTGGAGTGATAAGATTTTTTGGGGGGATGAGATGGTCTTCTAGAGTCCAAATGTTTTAGGAAGATGGAGGCCCCAAAAGAAGTAATGAAAAATCACAATATCAATTTGATTTTTCCTCTTCTAACTCTTCTTCTCATGTAGATGTAATTTCTTCCTTTGGTTTTTGCTTCAATGCAACATCTACTTATTCTTCTTCTACTTGGTTTGTCAATGTTTGCAACTTCTAAGCCCCACCTTTAGCCTATGGAATAGTCTTCTTTCATTGTGTCATGTTGTGCCTAGTACAACTCACAAATACATTGAACCCACCGTTACAATCTCATGACCATGACTTCCATATTATTCCTCCATGACTCTTTCCTTCTTCTTTTTGTCATAGACCATAAATGGTTTGACCCTATTGGCACATCTAAAAACTATTCCCAAGTCTCAAAGACTCAGTTAAAATTGACCTCAAGGCTTCAGTGATTCCATAAGAATGACATGAAAGACCCTTCCTTTAGGCAATCCTACCACTCAACACTACCCCTTTACCTTCATTCCAGTGTAGTTGTTTCCAACATCCTTCAAGGAAATTCATTTTAATGTCTTCAACTTAATATATGCAACATGAAAAAATTAAAGAAACATGAAAAAAACTCACTGATTTTCTAAGTAGTTCGAATCATATTTGCTACCTACTATACCAAGTCACTGAGTTATCCACTATATCCACTCAACCCATTGTGCTCACCGACCAACTAGTCATTGTAGTCATTGTTTCAACAAGATGTTGTAGGGAGCGCATGAACCATTGTTGTAATTGTCTACAACTTGTAACCAACTTCTTAACTTCAAGCCTACATATATCCACTTTCCCAACCTATCATTGAATCCTACTAATGTCTTCCAAGTCATGGTGAATAGTGCCCAATGTCTTGTTTTTATCTCTAATACCACCTTTCCTCTAGAAAGGGGGTGAAGAGCAAACTTTTAAACCACTTGTCACAAACTTAAATTTATCCACTAAATTGTTCACTTTTGATACATGATGGCGTGTAGAAATTCCTTGCCTCAACTACAATGGTGTGGCCAAACCGTGCCTACTACGATGAGAATACACGTCTTCACTTAAGATTTTTGCATATCTATGTCACAAGCTACAATTGGCTAGATCTGCAACTAAGCTCAATTCAACCAAGTTCATGATAGGCACATGTCCAATCATGGCCTGAACGCATCCCATATCTATTACATTACACCAATATTCAATAACCCTTAGCCATTTAATACAATGCAATGAATAGAAACATTCACCATGCATAAAGAGTCCACAACATAGATTTATTCATGGAACCCATTGATAGGGGTTTTAATCCATAGTCTTAACATACTTATATTGGGAATATGTATTTATGATTATTATTTGAGTAAGAGACTATTATTGTGGTTTGAAAATGATGAATCCTTCAGGTTTCCTATTTTCATGGAGTAGTTGAGATCATTTCTCCAAGTATCTCTATTATTGTGATTTGTTTNTTACATTACACCAATATTCAATAACCCTTAGCCATTTAATACAATGCAATGAATAGAAACATTCACCATGCATAAAGAGTCCACAACATAGATTTATTCATGGAACCCATTGATAGGGGTTTTAATCCATAGTCTTAACATACGTATATTGGGAATATGTATTTATGATTATTATTTGAGTAAGAGACTATTATTGTGGTTTGAAAATGATGAATCCTTCAGGTTTCCTATTTTCATGGAGTAGTTGAGATCATTTCTCCAAGTATCTCTATTATTGTGATTTGTTTCTAATTCTTAGTATCTAGTGAACATTTCCCTCCTAGATTTTCTAATCAATTTTCTTTATTTAAAGTTATTTAAGGTAGAAAGTGGCTCAATTAAAAAAACATTCAAAGATTATTATTTATCACTTCTTAGTGTTGAAGTCTTCTCATGAGTGTGATTTTTTGCATATTGGAAAATTCCACATCATTGGTATCAAAGCCACTTTTAGATCCAGTTTTGAGTTTGGGTAAATTTGGCTTCCATTTTATTGTTGAATCAATATAGTTTGATCCTTATAATAAAACTTGATCTTTTGTTAAGTGCTATAACTATGATTTTCTATAATTTCATGTTTTTGTCCTAAAGTATTCCACATTGATTATACATAAATTGCCTACATTCAATTATCATAAATATGACACCTGCAACAAATTTAGAGAGGTATTCTAGTTTCTAATGAAGTGTCTAATGAATTTGCTCAACAATGAAATGCGGACTTCTAATAGTTCTCACTGTTAGAATATAGAAGATGGTGTGCTCGTTTTACCATTGACGATACCCTCGTCACCCAACCACAGGTCGAAGCCTCCCTTCAAGCACCTTAACCTTGATCTGAGAAGTCCTCCGAAAGCAAACCCTAGGCTAGATAGCCAAACAAAGAGCAACGCATCTCTCCCCAAGGATAGCGCAACACAAAAGTTGATCAGATAGTCCCAAACGCTAGCCAAGAGATATCCAAGCCAATACTGATAACTAGTTGATGCTACAGCTGCAGCTGCAACCCTCCTCCAGACCTGCACACCAAACTACAACTGCAGTGCGCACCAAACTGCAGAACTGTAATTCTGAGATGTTGTCAAATGAGAATTGGCACCCTGTATTTATAGTAATCCTGCCAGTTTGCTGGGGCCGACTTCTCCTTCTGGGTATGTGTCTGTTCAGTATATTATTATTAATTCTAGTCGACTTCTTCTCTTGGAGGCTAATAGCCTAATATAAATTATCTTCTTGAGCCGACAAGGCTTCTAGGG
>SNQJ01S0112946.1:28504-42936 GCA_010110895.2 Picea sitchensis
TGTTCACTAATTAACTTACTCATCTTAAAATATGCCAAAATCCATAAAAGTGAAGTTCCATGGTCAAAGTTCCCATCAATAAGGTGGAAATATAACTTCCAATGAAATTCCTATGAATTTCACTCTAATCCTCTCATTTTTTAGAAATTTCAAATATCTAGGTAGTCTTAGAATAGGCCCAAACCCCTAAGAAGACAATCTCATGGTCAAAGTTCCTATCAATAAGTTGGAACTGTAACTTCCAACAAAATTTCCATTGGATTTGGAAAACAATTTTGGTAAAGTGGTTGAGTTCATCCACTTATTACCTAGCTCCCACTAAGATTAGCCATAAGTGGAAAGTATTGTGACTTTAAAAATTAAAAGTAGCCCCAAATTACAAATTTAGATTTGTTGGTACATTCTAATAATTGTAAAAAATGCAAGAGATATATTGTAATTTGATCTCTTTAATATTGCATTGGTAATGGAAAATTTATGTTACTTCTTCTATATTGCAATGATTATGATAATTTTGAAAACATGAGTACATTAGGGCTGAATTTTACCACATTGAAAAAAATTAAACTCATTTAAAAATTTAATTTTATATGCTTATTAACTCACTCTCCATTGGTTTCTCTCACGAAATTTTGGAAAGTATCACTCACTAGAGGAATCTATTAGGCACATTTCTTGGTTGTTTTCTATCAACTCACTGATTTATATAAATATATATATATATAGGCACAGATGTAGATCCATCTTAACTCGAGATATTTTAAGCACCAAGAGATGTGTTTGCATCTTCTTTTGTTTTGTTCTTCTCAATGCTTAATATATTATATTCAAAGATACAATGGATCTATAATGGTTGTCAATACAATGTAATGTACTTAAGAACAAGACCAAATTGTGTTATATTCCAAATGACAAATAATGTGTCTGTGTGCCCATACACACCCAATTAAATACATCATATATTAATTATTGGCTCTCCTCAATCTTTTTGCACATATATTAATTATTGGCTCTCCTCACCTTTGTTGTTTGACTATAGTGTTGACACACTCGCTTATACAGACATTGAATCAATATAGGACTATTTTTCTTTACTCACTCTACAACACTTATTATTTTATTACTTAGACATCAACAAGAAACATATACAATGTAATATACCAGATATAAAAAGTATGTAGAACATAAATAAAATGCTAGAAATGGAAAAATAACAGCAATATAACTGGAATAATCACCATAATAACACTGAAATGATATAAGAATAACAACAGAAATACCACTTTGATTATGA
The DNA here is from genome assembly GCA_010110895.2 of Picea sitchensis. Classification (NCBI taxonomy): domain Eukaryota; kingdom Viridiplantae; phylum Streptophyta; class Pinopsida; order Pinales; family Pinaceae; genus Picea; species Picea sitchensis. Next base: position 29,799 of record SNQJ01S0112946.1, read on the forward strand.
GAGCAATGTTCACGGGCCGCTTCGAGGGGGAAACCTCTAGTTGAGCAGAGCTCTATTACAATAATCTCCAAGATAGGGTTATCATACCCTCGACTCCTATTTATACTAAATATGTCTATCAAAGGAAGCATCTAGAGGAAGATCCTTCTAGAAGAGGAAGCTTCTATTAGGTCTTCTTACATTCGATTTATTCCATTTTATTGCAAGGCCTTATTAATATTTACCTTTACTACATCCAAATATATTGTTCTACCTATGTGCGGGTTAGGACCCTAACATGTCCTCCCCCTTAAAAACAACCTTGTCCTCAAGGCTTGAGATGTGAAAATTGTTGCAGAATGGTAGTTGATTCCCAAGTGGAATCTCCTGGAGTTGTATCTTTCCACTGTAATAGCACTTCCTTGATGGCTCTCTAATGCAGTCGACGCTCACGTTGGTCCAAAACTTCTTGTGGTTGTAGCCAAATGGATCCTTCTTCGGCTAACTCAGGAAGGTTGGTTTGAATTTGGCATTTAGTTCTGATCACCTTCTTTAAGCGGGAAACATGAAACACAGGATGTAGCTTCGAATGACTGGGCAAAGCTAACTGATAGGACACCTGTCCCACACGCTTGAGAACTGTATAAGGACCATAAAATTTGTGTGTTGGCTTATGACAATGCTCGGCCTTGAGGGAATTATGCTTATAAGGTAGCAGGCGAAGAAACACCTAATTCCCTTCTTCAAATTGACATTCAAAGCGACCTTGATTTGCCTGTTGCTTCATGCGATTATGTCCCATGACCAAATTCTCTTTGAGGGTATGGGGAATAGCCTCTCGAACTGTAAGTGTTTGGTCAACCGCCTGGACCTTCAAGACACCAAGTAAGTATGAGAGAAATGAAGGTGGATTTTGTCCATATACCGCTTCAAAAGGAGTCATGCGTGTAACTGTATGGTATGAAGTGTTGTACCACCATTCAACTAGGGGTAACCATTGAGCCCACTGATTTTTCTTTTCTGAGGAAAAACACCTCAAATATGTTTCCAAACACTTGTTGACAACTTCTGTACGTTTAACCATGCGGTCCAGGGATGATAATTTGTGTTGAGATACAATTAGGTGCCTTGTAGCTTAGCGAGCAGTTCTGCCAAAATTGCTTGTGAAATTTGGGTGTGATCGAAACAATAGAGTGTGGCATGTGAAATAAATCTTGAAGACTGATCCATGAAAATTTGAGCCACCGTGGATTGAGTGAAGATTGTTGAGAGAGGGAGGCAATGACATGCACTTGGAAGAGTGTCCAGCAACGAAACCACCATGATGGCTGAGAGTTATATCATTTGATTTAAAATTGCAAAGAGTACGTAATAAAATCCATAGAAATGTCCTTCCAAATAGGGTGGGTCGAGAGTGGTTGTAGTGTGCTTATTGATTTGATTGTTTCTCCCTTGTTGCATTGACACATCACATTGGTGACAAAATTATGAATGTCTGTTCCATACCATCGAAAAGAGCGTTTGACCACTGTCCTTAGGTTTTGTGAACCCTGAGTGCCTTGTTGTTGGTGTAGCATGAAGCTTAGAATGTATTGTGGATTTAAGCTTTGACTATTTACTTAATGCACAAATGGCCTTTGTATCGAAACTCATCATGGAACCAAGAGTACCATGGGGAAGCTGGAGCGATGGACTACAATTGTTGGATCAACTACAAACTTTTAGGATCTTGTAGACATTCTTGGCTGAGCGGCTTGGACTGTCGGGTACAATGAAGGAAAGAAAAAGGGATCCTTCGTCTTCATATTTAGCGGGGAAAGTGCATCACACCTTACATTTTCTTTGCCCTTTCTTGTAAATGATCTCATAATCATAGCCAAATAGCTTAGTTACTCATTTTTTGCTTTTAGAGATGTGTTGTTCCATAAAATCCTTAAGGCTTTGATGGTACGTCTTAATTTTAGGCGTTGCTAATAGATAAAAAGAGCCTATAAAATCAACGACGTAATACAAAATAGAAGCGACATTTCCATTTCATGAATAGATTTACCCAGATTTCTTTGAGATAGTTGCTGGCGAGGTAAAGGCCAAAGGCCAACCCCTCTTACATAAGGACAACACCAATTCCTTTCTGAAGCATCACATTTTGTTCAATAGTCTTTGTTAAATCAGGAAGGGCTAGGAATGGGGTGGTGCACATGGCTATCTTCAAGGTTTGAAAAGCTTGAGCAGCGGTTGGAGTCCAAGTGAAAGAGTTCTTTTAGGAGAGTAGTGAGAGTGTTACAATCTTTTAGTAATTGTTAGCAAACTTGCGATAATAACTGTTAATCCCATAAATCCCTTTAAGATTTTGAGATTCTTTGGGTGAGGCCAGTCTTGCATAGATTCAATGCGTTTTGGATCCCACTGACCTGCCGTCCTTGCTAACTAGATGACCCAAGTATTGTACTTATGAGGCATAAAAGCACATTTAGGCTGTTGGAAATGTTGGTGTTGAGAGAGAGTAGATGGAGAACACGATCCACATGAGAAAAGATGTTTACGTCTAATTCTTGCTATAGATGAGGATATAATCAAATAAAAATACTACAAAATGGCGGAGAAAGGATAGAAGACATGATTCATGAGGCTTTGGAAGGTGGAGACATTACACAAGCCAAAGGGCATGACCAAAACTCATGAGTAGCCCTCATGAGTTCTAAAGGTAGTCTTAGGAATGTCTTCCTCTTTCATGCATATATGGTGGTAACTCAAAAGTGAATATCAAGTTTAGTAAAGAGGTAGGCCTTTCGGTTCATCGGTACATCAATGACAAAGAATGAAATTTGTCTTTAATGGTAAGTTTTTTGAGGGCAGTCGGGGACACATTTTCCAAGAACATTGTTTCTTCGGGACCATGACCATGGGAGATGAATAATGGATGGTACTAGGGTGGATAACACCAGCATTAAGGAGTTCCTAGACCATTTCTCAATTTCATTTTGGAAAGGGGTGGCGATCTGAGGATGGATATTATTGGGAGAGGCTTCGAATTAGTGGAATGTAATGATCATGAACACAACGTGAAGGAGGGAATCCACAGAGTGGAAATACCACTTGATGTTTAGAAAGGATGTCTTGGAGGTCTTAGCGGCACCAAGGGTGTTTCTATTGCTTGTATGGCATGAGTTGGGAAATAACACCAGAAAGACCCTTTTTGAGCATCTTTTCAATGCAATGGGAACTAATCATCTAAGGAGAACTGACGGTGATGCCTTGGAAATTATATTGGTGGCCCTCACGGATGAAATTGCATTTTTAATTCCTTAAAATCCATAAGAATGGGACCCAAAGTCCTTATCCAATCTGCACCCAACCTGTGTCACAACCTCCTGTGTCAATAGAAAACATATGAGATGGTAGTCACAAATTTTGGAGACACATATTTTCACAATGCCTCCACATTTCATGGAGCTACAATTGGCAATCACGATTTGGAAATTATTATTGTGACATGGATGTAGCAATGGTTTCTTGGGCAATGTGGTGATGAATAAGATTATTGGTGCTTCTACTATCAAATAGAATGATGACCTTATGATGCTTGATGTAACCAATTAAGCGAGGGTTTGGGGGTGGAAGCCAATGAGAGCATTGAGGGGAAATGACCAGTTCTACTTGGGAGGGTGCGGAAGAGGGTTATGTTGGGGGTTCGGTGGCCGGAACTGAGGGAGTTTCAATATCCTCTTTTGAAATATCCTGAGGATGGCCATAAACATCTTTTGTTCCTTACACTTATGGCGGAAATGTTGTCATCACAATTATAACAAAGGCCTTTGTTTGACATTCATCCATTTCATCCTTGGTCAATTTTTGGATCACGTTCAAAGTGATGGTTCTAAAATTTATGGGAATTAGAGGAATTTCCTATCAGTATGTGGAGGTGATTTAGAGGAAGGGTTATCTATAGGATATGCAGTTTGAATGCTGAGAGTGTGAAAAGGCAATTCAAAGCTAGGTGGTGAAGATATTGTTTGATTTCCTCCATTGAGTATTGCATGGTTGTATTGACGGCGATGGCATTGGCACTGTGTTGTTTCACTTCTGGTTGGGTCTCGATGAGATATGATTCAAGGTGTTGAAGCGAGCTTCAATTCTTAGCTGGTATGGAGCCATGAGGATTGGGAAGGCGAAAAAGGGTGAAGTGAGGTCAAAATTTTGCGAAAAATGATAATATGTATGTGATGAGTGTGAAGAGATGAATCTAATGGAGTCTCAAATAATGGTGAAACAAATTCCGATTATTATTTCTTTTTTTACTGGAGGTTATACCTACGGTCTAAAGAATACTGCAAGGAGGAAATTCCCAAATGCTTAACTAGAAAAATGTTTTATTTACTTGGAAACTAGCACGGTTATGGCAATAGATCTTGTATATTTTAATTTGTTTATGTTTATGTCCCAAAGGGTTAGGTATTCAAGGGTTCTCTGAGGACAAGGGTTTTCCCTTTGCTATAGCTCTATATGTGTAGGGGGTCCAACAATGGTACTTGGCCCAATATCATAGGGAAATAACTAAGGAGGATAGGCTGTACCCTTAGCCGTTACTATAGCGACTACCAGTACTAGAGAGTATCTTGTTGAGTGATGTTCTTGGTGGCACTATAGCGGTCAGATGACTGATCAGTTTATCTAAAGGGGCTTCAGGAAATATAGGCTGGTCCTTACAGGTGTTTTCTAATGCTACCACTCGAAGGGGGTACCAATAGGGGTTACAAGGAATTTGGCCAACAAATGTACGCAAGAACCACTTGTATTTTCGGCATGTATGAATCCCTCAATACGGGTTTATGTGTGTATGACATATCTTTGGCCAAGCTTAAAGATGCCAATCGTCTACCACGAAAAGAAACAAATTACCCACAATTTCTTCCAAGAAAGGGTCTTTCGATACCACTTGTAATATACCAGATATAAAGAAGTATGCATTACAAAATAAAATGCTAGAAATGGAAAATAAAACAATATAACCATAATAATCACCACAATAACGAAATGATATAAGAATAACTGTGTAAAAATAGCCCTTTGATTAAAGGAGCAATGTTCCACGGGCCTCTTCAAAGTGATCTCCGGTCGAGAAGAGATCTATTACAATAATCCAAAAGCTAGGGTTCTCAGCACCCTAGACTCCTATTTATACTAAATATGTCTATCAAAGAAGGGATCTAGAGATCCTTCTAGAAGCTGAAACTTTATTAGATCTTCTTACATTGAACATATTCTATTTGATTGCAGGGCCTTATTAGTAATGACCTTTATTACATCTAAATATATTGTTCTACCTATGTGGGTTGGGACCCTAACATACAAAGCATATTCTACCGCGGTGCACAATAGTTTAAGTGGAAACCAGCGGGAGAAAAACACAAAAATATTTTATTAAAATACTTTCATAAGAAACAACCTATTACAAACACCAATATATTTCAATATTTATAGGCACCAACTTGAAAGAGACACCAATCACTTTTCCTGAGCACCAACTTGAAAGAGACACCAACCTTTCTGACACCAATGGCATATTACCCTTGGAACCTACATACGGTCACAAATATTTGTAGGAACCAACACATTTGGAACAATTCTTACTCAAATTTTAAGCCTTCCACTTGCACAAAATTTAGAACAGCACTCTTTGTTGTCATAACACTCTCCACCAGTTCACAATATACATGAATTCATATGTTCCTTTGACCTTCCACCTCCATGCCTCCCTTATTAGACCAGACGATCTCATATGCTCAACATTTTTCCACATACCAAAGAAATTGAGCTCATTGGGTTATCTCCAACTCCACTGATTCTTCCCTAAAAAATGGGGTTGCAAAAATCCTCTAAAACCAGATCTAATCCCTCCTCATTTTGTGCATGATTCATTCATTGGTCATCAGATCATGAAACTTAAACTCGATTCTTAGTAACCATCTGATTAATCTTGGATTCAATATTGATCATTGATAAATTGGTTACGATCGCGGTTCTTGAAATACACAACATTCCCTTCAAATAAAAATAGTCATCGGATGGGTCTTAGATCAAATATCAATCCTCTATAACGTTACTAATCATCGAAACATGCAACAAAATATCAACCCTAAAAACCATTCGATCATCCTCAAGTCACATGTAGACACTCGATATGGTTCCCCATATGTCGAGATCAAATTTTCAATTTTTTTACTAGATTTGGGAAAGCCAACATATATCCATCTTAACCTAGATCTATCAAACCCCAAAAGATTAAAAAGGTTTCATCTCGAGGGGGTTTGATCTCGGGCCCTTTATAATAGATCTAGGGTTAAGGTGGATCTATACTAGTTAATACATTAATAGAAATTATTATAGATATATTAATATATTTTTATAATAGTCTGACCTCTAATACACTATCATTTTTTACATGATTTAATAATTGAAACTAGGACAAATCAAAAAATAACAATTTATTAATATTTTAATATATTAATATTATAAAATATATTAATATACATTAAATTTAAATATTCATTTTTAAATATATTAAAAAGTAATTATGTATGAAACTAGAAGTAATGTCACCCGAAGGGACTTTGGCCTTACTACTTGTAAGGAGACTTCATTACATTGAGGAGAATAAAGTGGTCAAGCTTTGGAGCAAGACCGAGAGACGTGTACATCAGGGAACTTCATTATCAGGGAAATGTCATCTCTATTATGTGTATTATGTTCTTATGTTTATTTTTTATGGATTTCCTCACATAGAATATTAAATTCAAGCATGGCATATAACACATAAAGAATCTAAGGGCTTTTAATTCAGTTTGGATTCAAGTCTATAAAGACTTCAACTATACCTTTAATTTCAATCCGTTCAATTAAAATGATCTATAACCGACCCTTTTGGAGGAGCCCAGGATCAAACAATTATTGGAGACTAATCACCCCCCGGGTTCATATCAGTCAAGTATCTTTGTTTCTATAGAGATATAATGCATTGAAACTTCAAACTCCAACATCCCCACCTTAGTATTTGTCCCATTGAAATTAAGTGCAAACTCCTTAGCCACTTCAGGATGTCCTCTCTGCATCTTTTGAAAAAAATTGAAACAACCCACCCTCTAGAAAGCTTCCCCGAACAATGGCTCATAGTTAATGAGTTGCATTTCATATGGTTCATTTATCACAATCTCTCCCCCCTTTTGAGTCTTCTTGTTTTGTTGATTGTCCATAATCGTTGCTTGAAGAACACTTTCTCTAAGCTCTTATGATAGTTGGTGTTGATATGACCGGGGTTTGTTGATGTCGGGTCAAGTTTGACTATTTTGGACTTAGGCGACTGTGTCGAAGGAGGGTATAAGAAAAGAGAGATCGGGGGGATCCTAAGTCCCTTTGTGGGTCCTTTTTGGGATGTGGGGAATATGTAAGGGAATGGGATAATGCATTATGGGTTTATTATGTTTAGGCCTATTTTGTATGTATAAATAGATGTATAGGAAATGTAAGAGAGGAGAAGCGAAGAAATCTATGTGATGTTATGAGTATACAGAGTAGGCAAAGTGACAGAGTTGGATCACATTAATAATCAAAAATTGTAAGGCTCTATACATATTGTGTGAAACTTACGAGTTAAATTGAAGAGAGTCATTGTAGCAAGGCTGTGGAAGGCTTAGTGTTGGAGCGCAAGGAAGAAGGATCTAGTGAGAAGTACTGCATTAGATCTTATTTTTGTCTTGGACTAAGGGTTTGTGAGGCTCTATTCTTATAGCAGTTGACTAAGAGACAATAAATGAAGAAAGAGTTGGTGGGCGTGGTCAAAGATTGGGGTGAACCAGTAAACACTATGTTGTTATGCTTTGTGCTTGTATTAATGTGTTTATAACCTCTCTTGCTAATTACTTTGATACAGATAGATAAATCTGCTCAGGCTGTGCTAATGATGTGTAAGAATGTTAGATCTGATCCACATGAAGATGATTAGTGCTTGATCTACTAGATATAACTTGCATGTTCATGATAGAGTGCCTAAATACATCGGTCGGGTGAATGATCGTGCTCTATTCTATCTGCACAATAGTTATTGGTTGAATATTGATGAACTATTGATGTTAAGTGCCCTGTTAAGTGTATAATCAGGAGATCTATATGTCCCATTAAGGTTGCAAAACTTGATTCCTGCAACCACTCTTTCCTCTACCTCGGGTGAGATTCATTTTCTTTGTAGGTGTTGCTGAAAGAATTGGTAGTTAGGGTTTGTTGGTGCATTATTGTAGCGTTGAACCCTAGGTCTTCTCTATACCAACAAATGGTTATGTTGTCGGGACATGAAAGTCTTGTATTCTTTGGAAGTTGTGAAAGCTTTGTGCAAAGATTCATCCGAAATTAGTAAAGCTTCGATAGCGTGAATCATTAAGCTCACAGTGCGTGTAGTACTCTACTTAGTTGTGAAGCTTGGTGCCAAGAAAAGAGTTGATTTGAAGAAAAGAGGTCGGATATGAAAGAAAGGTAATATCGTTCTCACGATAAGGAGTAAGAATAGAAGAAAGTTCTAGATCTGAAAGCTTTGGCCTTTCTGTGAAAGTAAGATAGAGGTGGATTTTTTTTTCCTAAAGGTATGGATCTAGGTATGTTTGATAGGTTATGTCCTAGCTTGAAAACTAGGGCACTAATAGATGAAATAGTTTGATCTGAATAGATTTGATAGAATAGTGAAATATATGAGTATACCTATGCATAGAAAGAATGTTTGGACTAACAAATGGATCACGGGGATCCTAGAAAGAAAGAATTTTTTGCAGGTTAACTACCATGATCTTAGTCTGTGATACCAAAGGTTGGGGATCATTTAAAGAAAGAGGATTAACCCATAATTTGTGAGCACAGATCTATGGTGCAGATCCCATTTCAGACCCCACCCCCCGCCTTTCTTCCCTTAATGGGAGGGGTCCAGTAAGTGGTTTCAAATGGGCCCCCCTCCTCTCGTGTTTGCCTCCTATTGGTTGTCATACCTCCCCCACCTAAACCACTTATTTCCTTTAATTTCCACTGCCATCTGCCTGCCACTAACCTCTTATTAGTAATCTCACACTCCACGACACCTCAGTTGATTGTTCCCTCTCCCTGTCGTTGAATCAACACTGCTCCTCGCATTTTCCTCCACCTTTTTTTCCCGTACACCTACCCCCCCATTCTCCCAGGTGTTTTTTCCTCTTTCATCTCATCCCTCTTGTTTCCTGACACCTGTATCCCTTCATCCACCTCATCCTTCCCCATGTCTTCCACCTATAACTTGTCTTAGTGTAGTGCATGCACCTTGTGCCACCTGCACTCTCCCAGTCACCTTCCATCCGTCATATATGTCCATATGGTCATCTCCCGTTTCACCTCCCCCATCAGATCCCCATCCAAACTCATCGGTGGGTTCTCTTATAATAGTCCAATGAAGCAACAGACAACCAAAAATATTCTTCCATGACTCCCAGGTGTAGAGTTGACCAGAGCCTTTCCCAATCCAGATGAGTCGGTTAATGCAGATGTAGGAAGGTGGGTAAGACGCCGCCAAATCTCCTTCCATAAATGAAAATCGAAACGACAAGTCTGGTGTTGTCGGTCCTTTGACAAAGAGATTAGATCCATCAAAAAACTCCATGGGCAGTCTGCCCAGCGTTTTGTCTACCTGACGGAGGATCTCCTCAATGTCAAGCATTGAACTCAGAACATGATAGAGTGTCTTAGACATCACGAGCTTGTATGAGTATATGTAAGAATTTTGCCATTTTGTGGGTATATGAGCTAAGCTCGGTTGTAAAGTTTTGATGGGGCTTACTAGTTTTCCCAGTTATGCATCTACAAAATTAGAAATTTCTTGTTTAATGGCGGTCAAACTTCTTCTTTCCATCTTGTTTCCATCCAATGCTGAAAGAGTTCATGGTGGTGAGTCACATGGAGCATTGTGATAGTGTTATATAAATGTTTTATGTTAACATTGTTATGGTTTCTTTTAATGTTGTTATGATTTGAACACAAAGTTCTTGTGTTTAAATTCTTCCACTTCGGATTGTTGGAAGCTTGATGTTCACAATAGACCTCTTCACTCTCTCACATAAGTCTTTCTCCTATTCACCTTATTACAACTCAGCGTTTGAAGTTAAATTAAGACCTCACCTCTTCATGCATAGCCCGGTCCAGGATTATGAGTTAAAACGATATTGTAGTGAGTTTACTTCCATTCAATCAACCCCTTTTTAAACAAATGCGTGACCTTATAACTAATAGTGGGATCTACTCTAGCGCAATCGGGGAGTGACTTACGAGCTAAAATTTCCTGAATGCCTGCCATTCTTTGAAGGAATGAGAAGTTGAAGATTTTCTTGGGTGAATGACATTGAGCCTGATTACAGGTGCATCCGGTTATCGAGCCCTTCAAGATTGCTCTTGCACACTGGCGATTCCATTGTAATGAATCCACTAAAAGGTGAACACATTTGTTGTTCGTGGCTTCTAAAGAGGCTGACTTGAGGGAGGCCTACCTGCATTGACTACCCTTATGGCGACACTGTAGGCCGGATATGGAAAAGATTATCACAAGGCAAAGCCTTGGAGGAGGAGCTTCTATTTTTGAACCATGTATTTCTGATAACTTTCCATCTCCTTCCTTAGAAACTCCATTGACTGCTTCGCATTTCCCTATCATGCAACCCATTTGGAGTTTCAAGAACTCTAAATTTGGGAGTGTTCATGTTGAGTTTTCCCCTCCCAGATCTAGGATTGGAGGGATAAATCACTGTCTCCTATCTCCCCTAAAGTCGTACCTTGGTCTATACCCAGGAACTTAGGAGATTTTTCTTCCCCAGGTTTTAACACCCCTCCTCCTATTACTATTGTTGGTACTCTTGTACCCACACCAATCTCTTCTCCCTTAAGCCCTACAGTTTCCCCTATCGAAATCCTTCTCCTCCAGGCTCTCCTCCACCTAATATCATCCTTAATTTGGGAAAATCCCCCTATGACCAGGATGGATGCCATTATAGTTGCTAGGTATGCTTCCCTTATATTTCCTCAGCCTCTCAATGCCCTCCAGCCCGGTCTTCTATAACCATTTGCCCAAGTTTATAGTAGAAGGGGACATAAGCGCGAGGAAGAACACCTTGAATCCTTTATAGTTTCATATATATAATCATGTCATCATGCATGCAGAAATATGGATGAGCTTTTTATTCATAACCCATAAAGATTGGGGCTAGGAAGTGGTTTAGGGCCCTACCTCTTGGATCCATCGATGGGATAGTTATAGGCGAAGGGGACATAACTGCAGAAGAACACCTTGAAGCCTTTTATAGTTTCATATATAATCATGTCATCATGCATGCAGATGTATGGATGAGGCTTTTTATTCATAGCCTTAAAGGTGGGGCTAGGAAGTGGTTTAGGTTCGTGCCTCTTGGATCCATCGATGGGATAGAGGCTTTGGATAATGCCTTCTTGAGACAGTGGGGAGATAAGAAATACTTCATGTATTACATGATAGAGTTTGGGTCCTTGAAGAGAAAAGAAGGAGATTCTATCTCCGACTTCTCCAAGAGGTTCAATAAGATGTACAATAAGATCCCTGATGAGATAAATCCCTCAGAAGCTTCAGCCAAAATTACTTATGCCAGTGCTTTTGACCCAGATTTTTGCTTGTTGTTGAGGGAAAGATGAGCCACTTCCTTGGCTTACATGCAGGAATCAGTTGTAGTAGTTGAGTCAAATATATTGGTTGTTGATCGACTCATAAATAAAGTTGATAGAGACATACCCAGAAAGAGATCTAAATCCTCCACATCAAGTTCTTCTAGAGATTACCCTCAAGTGGATGAATTGACAAAGATGGTAAAGACTTTGTCTACAGAGATGGAGAAAATGAAAGCAAAGGGAAAACAGACTTACAGAAACCCTCAAAATGTTGATAACAGAGGAAATTCCAGGAGACCAAACAACAATGTTCCATATGTTATGCCAAGGGAACAAAGAAGCAGAGGTAGGGATGATCAGAGGATTCAAACCCCTCTCCAAAATAGCCTGGTTGGTGATGAGGGAGGAGAGGAGATAGATGAGATTGGTCCTGAAATTCAGTGTATTGAAGACACCTCCCCTTTCCCCCATCTGACTCAATCTTCATATGAAGAATCCCTCATGAACAGTCAAATCAATGAACTGGGTAAGGGGGAGAAGGCTAAAGCCAACACTACTCCTAACAGATACAACGTCAGTCCAACGAAGAACGAAGGGAAGTCTAGTATCCTTGATCAACCTCTCATAGTAGAAAGGCCAGCTAAGCCTACAACACTCACTACCAAGGAAAAGAAAACTCAGAATATTTCTCCGACATCCAAAGACCCTATCCCTGGGGTAAGGGAAATTCCTAAGTCTCCTTCCTCCTTTAGTTTTGAGCACAAAATTCAAAAAATTAGAATTCATGTATCTCTCTCAGAACTAGTTAAAAATGAAGATTTCAAAAGGTCCTTCTCCAAACTGTTCCAGTCCAAGATACCTCAGCTTACTAGAGACTCAGTTAATATCCAATATGAAAATCCAGCAGTCATCCTAGGTCCCATGGTAGAATATAGAGATGATTTATCCTCTCCCTTCTACACATCCATGAACATACAGAATAAGTTGTTGCATAACTGCCAGATGGATTTAGGGGCTCCCCATATCCTCATGCCCAAAATAGTCATGGAACAATTGGGGCTAGAAGTAACAAAGGCCTATTATGATTTGTACTCTTTCTATTCAAGAAGGGTGTAATGTCTTGGAGTCATCAAGGACCTGGTGGTGTCCTTATTTCAGCTGCCAATGAAGAGTGTGGTTATGGACATTGTAGTAGTTGATGCTCCCCCAAAGTTTGGCGTGTTGTTGTCAAGATCTTGGATTAAAAATCTTGGAGGAACATTACAGATGGACCTCACATATGCCACTATTCCATTCTTTGGAGGAGAGCACATAAGATTGTACAAAGAAGCTATGTTGGCTTACATTGTCAGTGACAAAGAAAACCCCACTAATCATCCTATCTTTGCACTTGACACAGATTTGGGGTCTAGTTTGTTGCATCTCACTGATAATCCTGAAGCCCCTGTTGAAATAAAAAAGAAGCCCA
>SNQJ01S0112947.1:0-13759 GCA_010110895.2 Picea sitchensis
AATGGGAATGGAACACATAAAATTTATTTGTAACATAACCATAAACTAACAATCAATATTTTTTATTACTTCTTGAGAACTCAGTTGCACCTTGTAGGCACTTTTATTTCCATTGTAGAGGGAACATACAAAGGTACCATGTTAAGCAATAAAGAGCATGAAAATGGATACTTTTTTAGATTTATTATTTTCACATATATATTAAAAAATTCTAAAATAACCCAAAACTGTATATGTACGAAACTTGATAATTCTCATTTCTTGTACTGTACCCACTTTTCCTTTCTTGTTTATGGTAACATAGATGGGAATATTAAAATTGAGCTATAAAGTTCTATATTCTTCAGAGTTTCTACAAGATTCAATAGATTGGTACATAATGTATATGGAATTTTTTTACTTTGTTCTGGAGTTAATAAAATGAAATAATCCTCTTCATTTGAGTTACATACATGCAATATCATGAGTCACATCCTAATATAATTAATAATTTCATGAATTTGGGTGAAAAATATTAAGAAAGATCATAAATCACAAAATTCTTTAGAAACAAGTTGATGCATTTCTGTGGATTATTTGTATTGAATTAATATCTCAATATGATATTGTGCTTCTTTTCTAGTGGTGAAAGAATAGTTCTATCCATGCCCATTATTTATTTGAGGAAGGAAAATTCACCTTCACAATTATGAACAATATTAAAAAGAGAAAAACAAACTCTTCGTTAAAAACAATATTATGAATGATCATTCTCATATAATGTTTTGGTAGCTTTGTTGTTCCAACTTCTTGCCTCTGCCTGTGTTGTAGAAACGATGCATATTTTACATTGAATCCCCCAACCCTACTGTTTCTATGGTTTGTATACTTAGAAGTGCTTAAGAAGCATGACTTGAGGGACTGCACTGTAAAAAGTGTACTTCTTTCAAATGTTTTGCATAATGTCTCCCCCCACCCCCACTTTCACCCTCAGGTTAGGTGCTAGGTCCTAAGGGTATATTTATATTCCACCCTAGTCCAGTGTTGTTTAAAATGGTTTTCCTTCAGCATAGGAGTTAGATCTAAAGGGTTTCTATTGCACCAAAATCCCATTTGCAAAAGAGATAATTCATACAATACTTCTAATAATTCAAATTCCTACATGTCATAATAGATATTAATTTTTGGTGGTTTTATTTGAAGCAAATTATGAAAAAAAAAAAAAAACCAACACATTTAGTTCCCACATAATAGAGGTTCAAATGTCTCCTACGCATCCCATATACATTTGCCTACAAGAAAATGTCAATGGTTGGAAGATCGAGCTTTTTATAAGGTCAAGTGCTTATGCAAACAAGGCAAGGGACATTTCTTTTTCTAGGTAGACTTGAGATTCATAAGACAACCACATGTGAGAGAACATGGCATGGAAATTGACAGAATTTGCAATGAGGCTTTAAAAGGATTGTAAATTATTAATTTGTTCCTACTTTCCAAGTTATCCATTTCCAAAGTGAAATAAATCAAGAAATACAAAACTCCATTGCAAATCACGCCCTCATCTCTACTTCTCCATCCTCTCATTACCTTACTGACCACACTTGTCCCATTTTTGCATAGTGACATAGGAATATTGTTTTCATGTTGAACATGAAGTACAATTTTCCACAATGGATTTTATAACCTCTTGTCCCTAATCCAATAACCATTATGTTATATTTAATGCAATTATCTAGTGGCATAGCTGCTAATAATGTTGCATGAATGCATTTTAGTTTTTGTTTACACAAAGGAACTGGAAGTTGAACAGTGCAAGCCAACTCATGCTAGATTTCCATTTCTTTTTAAACATTTCCCTTTCTAACTATAACACATTCAAAACCTAGAGAATGTCCAATTAAGAGGAGAAATTATTTCTCTCTTAAAACCAGGGGTATCCATGTAAGAAAACAATATTTATTTTTAGAGGAGTTTCTACAATCTGCTAGTTGACTAGAAAGTTTTCTCACATATGGATCTAGAACACCGATGTGGATCATAAGTGAAAGAATATACAATGAATCGGTATCAAATATAAATAGATGTTAACAAACCATGAAGGATTGATCTTGGGTGATACATTGGTAATGGGCCACCTATTTCATCAACTATATCTAAAAGGTTGAATCAAAGTTTTCAATTATAGAGGGTGTTGTATTCAATATTCCCCCAGAGATCATGCTTGAGAATTCATTCATAGCTCCATTAGTGGATAATGATAAATAATATTTAGAAATGGACACTTCATTCTTTAATGATTTTTGGTTTGAGTTAACACTGCATGAGTAGAGATCGTGAACTTTTGTCTAAAATCATTTATTCTAGTGGGTACATGAAAACTGACCCCTAATGCTCTCCTTGCAATTTATTGCTGTAATATTTAGACTCTCCATAGTACCACCATGTTACATATACGAGTCCTTATGAGAAAACCAATTAATTCAACAACTTTCAAACAATATGATGACAATCATGATCTCATAGAAGCTAAACTAGTAATTGCAAAAGAGGGCAAAATAATAGCAATTGCAAAAGACACATCTGTCTTCTTTCTACACTCCACTGGAATATATTTCTTCACTAAGTCAAAAAATATAGAAGTTATCAACAATGTAGGGTGCACTGCCAATAAGAGATGGCCCAAATTCTCTGTAACATGACACAAATCATTCCTCTCGCATCATATTTATTAAAAAATCTTGAACATTATAAAATAGCTTCTATGAATGTAAAATATCTGATTTCCTTCCCACAAGAGAGTGATCATGAATTTGCCATTATCATAGAGCAACAATGTGGTTCCACAAGCCACCGAATAAATGGGTGAACCTTGATATTGGAATCTAATTATTTGTAACTTTGAGATCTATTAAAACCCTTCTGGTTGCACAACTTTCAGAACTGATTGCTCTTTCCAAAACTCACAGGGGTGTTTAGTTTCGAATTAAAACACAAGAATACTTAGAATTCTCAGAAAAAATTTTCAATGACCATTTTAGAGACCTGGAAGGAAAATATTTCATATACCTAAATAATGAGAAACTTCAACACAAAGATGAAGTACTTGTCTATGTAGAATACTAAGAACCAAATAACTGACTAAGGAAGATCAATTTTCCACCCAACCATAGTCTCTGCTGCACTTGGTATTTATACAATACACCACCCCCTATCCAGGATATGATACCACTAGGAAAATGAAGCAATGCAGAAAAATCATGATCATTTCTCCATCTCTACACCACACAACACAATGAGGTCTTCCTTCTATACTCAACAATCCCTCAGAAGTATCCTTTCTCCAGTGCTATTTAGTGTGTTCATAGAAATTTCTAGAATGATGTCCCTTAACTCCAACTAAGATCAACTTGGTTATGGGTTCTCCTCAGGGTTCTAATGGATTTATTTCATGGTTGTTCCCTCACATACTGTAGTGCCCTTCTTTTTCAAAGCAATATCTCTCTTTTTCTCTTCTGTATGATCTCCAAAAATTGTCTCCTCCCTCCCCATTCGAATTCCTCTCTTTTCATTCAAGTGAAAAATGGATAACAAGAGTCCTAAACCAAGTTCTTTCTAGTTCCAAGAATGTAGGGGACAAGTTTCCAAAATTGTAGGAAGTGATGGATTAGGTCTAGGAATTAGTTTCATCCAATCATATTATCCCAAAATTGGACTTTAGGCCACGCTCACAGTAACACCATAAAATAATGAAGATTAAATTCCTGACAAGGTCAGTAAGAGACTTAGGTAACTAGGAATATACCTCCTGCAAACACCCTTACCTTTCTCCATTGGTTGTATCATAGCCCCTTTAGGTTCTCCTTCCTTAGTCAACCTTGTCATTTTATTAATACTATCGACATACCCACCTCACGGTGCTAGATAAAATCACGGTAATAAAAATATTCATGCAGAAAAACATTTAAAACATACTTAAATGCAAAGTATTCAAGAGGCACAAACTGAGATATTACACTACTTGGATATAAAATCCATTGATGAGAAGAAAAGCATAAGATTTGGTCTTGCAATAAATAGAGTTAATCCCTGCTCATTACAATCGAGTATATGGATCACATGGCTCATGATTCTGATCAACTACAATATTCCACCTTGGATGTCAATTAAGAAGTATCAATACCTAATGTTATTTTTACTAATACCTGAAAAGCATCAAGTGAAGAAAATGGATACATATTTGACACTTTTGATACATGAATTGCAAATTTTATGGAATGAGATTAACATGTATGATGTGTCTATGCCATTGAACTAACATGATTATGAATTCACACTTTACATGGTATGATGTTGATGTATTCATGATTTTTAGGATTTTCAGTGTGCTTTGGTAATAACACTAATTTTAGGAAAGCTATAAATAAAGGTACTAAATTTATAATATACAAGCATTGTTAATTTCTAAATAGATAATATTAATATTCCTCACTTGATTATTTTCTAACTATTCTAATACAAATATTTTTACATAATTATATATATAAGGCTCAAGACAAAGGGTTATCATACATGCCTACATTGTGGTGAACAATTGCAGGTAAGGCATTGGAAATGTTTGAATGAATGGTATATGAAGGACATATGGTTTTTTTCTTTCTTTTAAATCATCATCTTCATCAATTGACAAAAGGGAGTTTGTAAATGGTGAGGAGGATATTCAACCACCTCTGTTATAGCTACATTTTCCACCCCAGGGGAACATGGAGGACCTACTCAGTATATCAGATTGAGACACACCTTTCTCCCTTGGATTTTATAGTTTTTGAGGGAGGTTGCGCTATGTTTTATTAGAAGAGTGTGACTGATCATTATCTATACCAATAACAACATGTGATTGGTCGCAGGCTGTAGCATTGTAGCCCGTGATCATCCCCGTTTCCTCTATTTTTGATACGCTTGATGAAATCAACATCGAGGTGAGTTTTTATCTTACCACTCTATTTTTGATACGCTTGATGAAATCAACATCGAGGTGAGTTTTTATCTTACCATGAAGATTCATGAACTCATATCAAACTTGGATTTCCTCAATCAGTTGAGAGATATAGAATCTTACCCTAACCTCTCCCATTGGTCTATATAGAGAGGGAATTCCAAGGGAAGAGAGGGAAGAATTAGAAGAAAACTTACACTGTATAATTTTCAGAAGAGTTCATTTGCAGGGATAACTTTCACCACAGGTCAGCCTTGTGTGTGTGAGGGCTAAGGAGGAGTTGAAGCAAGGGCCAATGATAACTACAATCATGACTCAAGGTAACTCGATAAGTGTTGTAATATTTCTCCATTATTAATATAGATCAATACGATTTTCCCTTTTTTTATGTTGGTTTATTCAATTCCATGTAATTGATTTGTTCTCTCCTTAGGTAGAATAGATTATGTCTTAATTGGTTTATGATTTCTTAATGCTTGGAAGAGTTTGAGTTGGGTATCTTTTGTCTCTTGAGTGTGGGAAGCAGATAATGAGAGATGGAGCTAGATCTCCATAGTTGCATCAGTCGAGATTATGCATGGACAACCGTCATAAACCAAGAACATATTTCTCTCTTCTAGGATCAATAGGACTTAATCCAATAGATATAGGAAAGTATTTTTTATTGTCTATATTAATGGTGGACGATACTTGGGATCTTGTACCTCTTTCGAAAGTGTTATAGCCTTAATCTCCACCCTATAGGACAGAGAGGAAGCCATTAGTGGATAGAATCCTTAATGCAATTTTTTCATGAGGTTTGACCCTTTCCAGAGAATTTTTGGAGGGCCTCATGTGACACCTAGCATGCAACAAGAAAGGCATCACTAGAAAACAGTGGATCAACAAGCGAGGCAATGCCAAACTTCTAGAAAAGGGGAGTTACAAGGTGAGGGGCGAGAGATGAGTTGGATCTTAGTGGTAATATCCTAGGAACTCACATCGTTTGAGTTTCCAGTGGCCTCTATAAGATATAGAAGCCTCTCCTAAGCCTCCTCCAAGAGATATATAACAAAGGCAAGACTTGGACAAGTGGAGGAAGAATTAAATAACAAATTTATGATGCCAAACTACAAAATTATTTAGCCAGAAGTCATTAGAGCCTAACATGACCAAAGAGCAAGGAGATTGAAGGTGCCTACACCAACACTTAAGGTATGCAATCGTGATGTAAGTTTCCATTTATAATTAACAGATCATTTGGTTTTCCCCTACAATTGTTTGCAATTGAATAACAAGTGTTTGGATCTGATTCATATTGTTATAGATTTGATTGAAAGCTAATTAGATCTAGGATTCTAATCCTAAATAGGAAAGTAGAGAAGTTTTTGTGTGTATTTTGTATACATGGAGTAGGTTGTTAAGCTTAGAGCTGGAACTCTAGGACTGCAACAACCAAGATATATGAAGGACCACCTCTTCAAAGGTATGCATATCTTCTCCTTTAAATAGGATTATAGTGAATCCATATCTTTGAATTTAGATCTAGGAAACCTTTTAGAAGTCTACCCCCTCCTATATAGGATATCTAGGATTATCCTAGGGAGATATTACTAATCCATTTAGTGATATCCCTGTGAGCATTTTTCCCATAACATATTGGCGTCTCCATTGGGGAGAATCCATTCTTTTTGAATCTCTTTGCCTTGATTTTCCTCTGTTTTTGTAGTTTGAGTCTTGTTGCCTTCCATTAAGGGTTTCAGGGCTCAGATCCAGTAGATCTAAGAGGTCTCGTTCATATTTGAAGATATGGAACATTCCATTCCCTCACAAAAATTCAAAATTTTGACAGGCCTCGCTTGTTGCACCACTTCTGTCCCGCAAGGCCCCTCACGTGTTTACTCGCCTGTATTTAGCAAGGCCCTCCCAGATCTGCATTTTTGTAGTGCTTAGCCCAAGTATGTCAAGTTTGAGACCTCCTCTGAGCTTGTAGAGCTCTGCAATATCATATCTGAGTGTCTTGGTACCCTTGCTGCAGAAATTGGCTTGTCACATTGATCATTTTCAAGGTTGTTGTTGAGTAGATTAATGTGAAAGGATTTGATTTTTTTGGATAGTCTTATTTTTGCTGTCTAAAATTTCCAATTTTAGGTCTCAGATCCCTAAATTTGAAATTAGAGTTCAACATATCTGAAGAGATCTAGGATCTTATGCCATGGGTTGCATGTTTAATTTCATATGACCTTTGTGTATCACTAGATCTCCCCTCCTAGGCACATTTTTGAGTGTGATCATTGTAGTGACACTAGAGCAGATAGATCTAACCTTCTTCTTGATATCCTACAAGCTTTTTGCTTGTTGTTTTTGTTTTTTCCTTGTTTGCGTTAGTCTTTCTTGTTGAGGTCAAGATTGTCCTATATTGTAAACTGAAAAAAAAATTGCATGCTTAATTCATTTTTGAAGCATTAGTGTTGTGAGTGTCATAGAAGAATTTGTTGCTCTTGGATATTTTGTTTCTAATTGGAGGATTGGTTTGTTTGAGGATTGCTTTGAGTATTAAAAAAAAAAGGAAAAACCCTCTATCCCTCCCATATCTAGATTTCATTAAATTGAAATATTTTTCACTTGCATATTTGGATTTTTTGGTCGGGTCAAGAGTCCTCACATCATACAAAGTTTCATCCATTACCTGGACCTAAGAAATAGCCTATATAAAGAAGTGCTTAATTTAAAATTTATTAGACGCTTTCTTTGATAGAAAACCAACATTAGATAGGTTTAGGGCCTTTGATTAAGATTGGACAGTAAACTCTCCAAGTCCATTAAACTCAACCTATAAGTCATTAAAGAGTGTATAAATCCATTCTTGCAATTGGTGTGTTGGGAAGCTCCTCTAACACAGGAGTCAAGTACAAGGTCACATCGGGGCAAGTAGGGAGATTACCCTTCTCTGCTTGTTTTGGTGTTTGCAGTATCACTTGAATAGTTATGCATATAGTGGTTCTGTTAGGTCACACCTTCAGAGCTTTGGGTTTAGCTACCCTGTCCTTACGTGAGATTAGACTTACAACTGTTCACCCAACCATCGATCGCTAGGTGGTAACCTTAGTGGATTTTCTTAGGGATCCACATAGGTGACTACAGGTGGGACGTGCCTGTAGTACCTGGGGCAGATGTTTTTTCACGGTCCCAGTTCCCCTGAAGGGTTCCCACATTAATAAAGGGTACTTGCATAGTAACTTCTCCTCACACCTTCACTAGCCAATCTTATGGGGATTTCATCTCCCCCACCGGGTTGGTTTTCGGAAGGCCCCTGAGCCAATTGGTTTTCTTTTGGTTACCTAGATTTGATTAGGGGTGTGCTCTTTGAGTCTGAGTCTAGGTCGACCATAGGTTGATTATTGTTTGTTAATTACATAGAATTTTCACCGTGGATGAATTACTGCACCAGTCCCGTCGATTACGAGGACTAGAGCCTATTACAGAGGTGGAATCACCTCTAAAGCAATGCCATATGTGTGACAAAGACTTTGAAGGGTCATATTTTTGGTTTGATGAAGCTAGTTTAGTTGAGGTAGAAGTGGTTGAAGAACGTACTCCATCCAACTTCAACCCACCTATAACTGAACTAGACGCCCCTTTACTGGTCCAAGTGAGGGAAATTTTTAGTGAGCCTTTTTCATTATTCAATCATCCTCCTACCATATCTAGACCTACTGCTTCGTCCAGTGAAGTTGAGCCCGTAAGTCCATCCTCAAGTGCGATTGGGGGAAACTCATTTGGGGGCATCTCAGTCGTGTCTTCATTGCCACCCCTTAGCTCCACTGGACCTTCACTGTCCACACCTTTTGTTTTTGGTTCCTCCATGAGGGGGAATTCATTTGTATCATCGACTCCATCTGTTAGTATACCTAGCGTGCACATGCCCATCCCTTCTACTTCCATCCCCACTTCTAGATTCTTCCAGTGGGGGGGCGAACTTTGGTTTTAGCATGGGAAGTGCATACCCTTCCACTTCCACCAATATAATGAGCAGATCGATGTCATCAGGGGTAGTTGTAACTTTTGGATGGAGTATGCCTAGTGGTTTTAGGGATTTCCCTAGCCAACCTGGGGTAAACAATACTTCTGGTAGTTTTCCTTTTCCATGGATTATCACACCTTGACCTGGAGGCACATCCCTCAAGGGTAATTGGAGTCTTCCCTTTGTCCATACATCTGGTCCTGGAGGTTTCTTCTCTGGGACTAGCAATGGGAACCCTTTTCCTGGAGGGTCCATTTTCCCCCCTGGGGGAAAATCCCCTTGTGATCTTTTTTGTGGGTGGGAGTAGTCATGGTCTAGCTAGTGCCACCATCCCTGGGGGAACTCACTCTCCAAACATTTCTTGACCTTCCAACAACACCAATATAGGGGGACCACAAGGTCCAACTGGGACAACAAAGACCTCACCTCCCTCCCAGTCCTCATTCACATCGTTGTCGTTTCTTGCAACACTCGACTTACCAAATTTGTCACGGTTGATGAATGAACCTATTTCCCATGACCCCTTATGGCCAATGATTCCATCAAAACTCCCATCGGACATTCCAAAGTTTGACGGTAAGCCGAGAGAAGACCCCTCCAAACACATTTTAACATACCATTTGTGGTGCTCATCCAATTCTTTAATGGATGATAGTGTGAGATTGTGTCTTTTCCAGAGATCCCTGATCAGGGTTGCTGCTAAATGGTATATTGAATTGAAAGGAAGTTCTTTTAGAAGATTCAACGACCTAAAAATGGTGTTTTTAACCCATTACCAATTGCCTATTCAATATGAGAGAGGAACATAGCTCTTGACTTCTTTGTGTAAAAACAACGCCACCCATATTTCTGATCATATACATGAGTGGCATCAGAGGCATAGAATTATTAAGAATCATATTTTGGAAAATCTCCTAACATAGTGGTTCACCAAGTCCCTCTTACCACCCATTTCCCACTATGGATGGGGAGACCACTAAGGATAAAGCTATTTTGCGTGCCCAACATCTGGATTTGATTTATTCTTAGTTGGGTATTTTGTATGATATCATTCCAAATGATCCTTTCCCATCAACTGATCCTCTTCAATCTCACCCAGGACCCCATGCCGATGGTGTGGTCGATTCTATCTCCCATGCACCTGTCAACCAACTAGTTGATCAACTTGGATAATGGTCTATTCAATCACAAACATCAGTTGCTAGAATTAGTGCTCAAATTGTTGCAGTTCCTACTAAAACCTTTGAGGTGAATTTGGTGCAGTCCATGCAACCAAATAATCCTCAGCAACCCGAAGGCATGAAAAGGAAAAACAAGAAGAAAAATTATGCTAATGAGAAAGGGACTGCCACTACCCAAACTACCCAGGAGGGAGGCACTAAAGAAAAACAGAATAGTCATTTTCCTTGCATGATTTGTGGAGATGAACACCCTACCCACTAGTGCCCATGGAAGGATGAGGTCCATATATTCCTAGAAAAACAATAGACTCCTCCTCATACTACCATCTTAACCCATCCTCCCCCCCATCAACCTCAAAACATGGTTTCTTCAAATCCTTCCCCTCCGACTGGGGGCATCACAGGTACTCACCATGAGGGGTCTCCATTGAATTCTCCTATTTAAATGTGTGACCACATGGTCAACTTGTAGACACGAGCCAAAAACTATGACATTCTCAAGCCTTCCAATGTTGCCTCCAAAGAAGCATCTTCATCTCAACCTAGTGGCCCTCTCCATATAGAGAATTCATTTCTTTATGCACCACTTTTCCCCCCGAAGGGCGTTCTTAGACATATGACACATAATACCGACACATGATTTGCCCACAACTAAAATATTGTGGAAGATTTAGCTCAAGAACCTTGTGCCATGTCGACACTTGAAGTTCTCCAAAGATGCCCCACACAGTGAAAATCCTAGCTATTGTCCATAGGTGGGGTTGATCCCTCAAAGTCGAGCTTAATAATCTTTGAAAATACCCAAGTTAATCATCGACTCTCCCATCAGGTTTCTTTTCAAATCATAGTGCGGAAGTTAGGGAGAAACATCTACCAGACAGTGGTGGATGAAGGAGCCTCGACTTGCATCATGTCTATTTCTTGTTGGAAAGACCTTTGCTCTCCTAAGCTTGATACGTATTCCACACTTCTGAAAGCATTCGATGGAAATATGTTCCAACCATATGGAATTATCACCACCTTACCCATTGAGTTAGGTGGAAAGACTGTCTCTGTTTCCGTAGAGGTTGCTGACGCACCACTTGAGTACAATATGTTACTTAGGCGCATTTGGTTCTATGAGATGATTGTAGTTGTCTCCTCCATATTTAGGGTATTACATTTCCCTCATCAAGGGAAAATCGTTACGATCGATCAATTTGCGTTTTTCACCCCAGACCTTGGATCCAATGCAGGGTTTAATGTACCCTTTATCGATGATACTGCACAAAATTCTATGAATGTTGCTGCAGGGATGTTCAAAGATATTTGCTTATGGGTATTTTCCCTCTTCCCCCACCATCTCCCACTGTAACCATCACCACCATCAACATGATTTCTTCATCTACCAGTGGATCCCTTGGGTGGTACCTCATTCCGAGGATATTGAATCATATGAAGCATCCATTCTATGCAGTCGAGATTGTTGATCCGGTGATCCCATAAACATCCACTGATATTGGTCAACACCTCCATCCTCATATGGAGTGTGATCTACCTAATCTGCCTGGACGGGTTGTTGACTCTCCAAGTTCACATGACTCCCTTGATTTTGAGTTGCCTTCAAAAATGGCCGTCTTGGAAGTCATGGATTCCACATATAATCCTAGGGAAGATGAGCATCATCGATAATCCATCCTCCCTAGTTTGGAACCCATGAGAGTTAACATGATAAGTTTTGATCCAGGACTAGGAGAATTTGCTCGAGCATCAAGTGGAACCCCTAGTCTCAACCTTTTTTCACTTCAATTTCCTTTTTCAGAACTTGCCACTGAATTATCTGCTTCCCCTTCCATCGAAGATTCACGTTTCGTACCCCATTTATGTCTTGATGGAGCCCATGAAGGAGCTTCCATAGATTGCAAGGATACTCACAATGAGTATCTTCGTATGTGGAAGATTGATCTCAGGTAGCATGACCCCAGTGTGGTGAGCCATATGATGCTGATATCGACTCATGAGTTCATTAATGATGAAAAGGATCCTTGGTCTGAGAGTAGACATGGTCTCTACTTGGTGTAAAGAATCAACATACGTAGTGCCTTGTACATAGGTGTGTGGTGTGAGTGTGCTTTTATTTTTCCTTTCTCATATCCTAAAAATCCAAAAATATTTTCCTTTTTTGAGATTTCACTATGTGTTTTGAACTTGGAATCTGGTTTACATGTGCTTGACAAGATTATAGGGATTTAATGTTTATGAAGATGACAAATTCCATCGAATCTGAGGTACGTGTTCATAAACTGGCATATAGGGATAGATTTTCCCCTGCACTTTCCACTTTGCATTATCAACCATCCATACTGCCAAAAATATGCCTTAGGTTCAAACCCATCCAGTTGCGACACTATCCACTCCTTTTGCATGTCATAACTAGTTTGGTAGTGCCTACCTATCATGGGCACCCTAGTTAGCACTTGAATTGTTGTTTGGTGCCCATGCTGCATTTTCCCATAGGCCCGAGAGCCCTCTTTTAGCCCTGTCATGACTTGAATATTGAGCCTCATTCTCCTCTCTTTGCTTTTATTATGGCCATATCCCATGGGGGTTCCTGAAATTTTTTCTGATGCTTAATGGTCACCTATTCATTTTATTCTCACATCATGCCTCCCACTGCTATGCCGCTGTTTTCCCATATCCTGTTTACTGCTATGCAATAGACTTGAACATCCGCCTCTTACATTATTTGGACTCCGATTTGCATCTACCCACCCAAGGAGAAAACGACTGCTAAGAGTGGACCACACTTTCCAGTACCATTTGCATTCTTCATTACTTAGGTCAGTCCTACGTGCTTGGAAGATAGGAGCATGCTGTTAAGCCACTTGTTCTCTCTCGATAAGTCTCCTTTAAGATCTTTTCAGACTCTTTAAATATGAAAATATTGTCGAGTGAGCTTGTTTTCTTTCACATTCATTAAATGGTTTGAAAGGACGTTTATTCAGTGTAATTTTAACCCTTTTTCAAACCAAATGTACTACTTACAAAAAAAGAATACTCTATTCCACCCAGGCTAGAAGAGTTCTCCCTTGTATTGTTTTATACTTTTTCGGGCTTGGGGGACTAAATTTACGAAAAAGAACATTGAGCTTACTTGGGTAACTCCTTCATGCTCGTTAAACTATGAAGAACACCGAGCATACTTGTGTCATTCTTTCGTGCTCGTTAAACCATGAACGAGACATAAAATATAGAAAAAAAAGAGTGGGGGTTTTTCATCATTGGTCTATTCACAAAATGGTAGCATCAATCAAGTTGCCCTTGAACATGGCATTTGTTTCAGTCCTCATCATACAATTGGGTTTGATCCAGGTGGATATCGAGGGCCACCCACCTTTTCCAAATGGCTCAAAACAGTTTTCTAGCAATTTTGGCAATTTACTATTTTTAGCAGGTTTTCACTTCCGGGGCCATTTTGAGGGCCTAAATGAAGTTTTTTCGAAATAGAGGTTCTAAATGATAGTCAAAGGCATTATTGAGCCCCCAAAATGAATCTCCTCAATGATACCTTTCCAACGAGCTATCACACGCCTAAAACGGATATCGTATGCAAAAGTTACGACC
>SNQJ01S0112947.1:17585-33406 GCA_010110895.2 Picea sitchensis
TTTTGGATAACACATGGGAGGTAATGTCAAGGCTTGAAACTAGGTAATTTATCTCTCTTCAAAGTCGTTTGGACACCTATGGAAATGAATATAATGAAATCCTCGAAACATTGTAAAAAGAGGAGGGTTACAAATAGCCCCGCACAACAATAAATCTCTGCAGAAAAAGGAATACTAGAAAAATCCCATAACAACAATAAAGAACATGCAACGATTTCACTTTGAATGAGGTTGTTGGACCTTCCAATACATCCAATGATAGTTTATAATAACCTATAACAACACTCCTTCAAAACGTTGCAATAAAAGTCACTTTCAACCCTAGTTATGTTGTATTGATTTCATCCATTCCAAGCAAAGTATGCTTTAGGGCATCCATAAAAGTGATCAATTTCTAAATAAATTAAAAATGATTTTCAAACCCTCTTGTGATCAACATATAGATGTTTCTTTGAGAACTAGTTAGCATGATTTGAATTAATATAAGTCAATTAGGCTCAATTCAATCTAGATTGAGGATAACACATTATTAAAACCTTTTCTAGTACTATCAAGGTGAACTGAAAGGTTGGCCAAGCAAAAGGATAGAGCCATCAGACATCCTACCTTAATGCATGAACAATAAATTCAATGATCAAAGGGGTAAGGTTAGAGAACTTACCTTGAGAACCCTCCCAAGTGGAGAATTTCACCCTTAATTCTTTGGCCTTCTAGCAGCTTTTTATTCCAAAAAGACCTTTAAAAGTGCTTATATAAACCTTGAAAATGACTAAACATTAACAAAGAAAACAAATATATTCTCAAACAAATATTAATCCAAGTTTCTCATTAATATCCAATGGTTTTAAATGAAGGAGGACTCTTCCTTTTATAGGTGAATAGCCTCCTCAAATACAATACAACACATGTTAGAAAAACAAGACCGCGGAGCAATAAAATAAAACAAATGCGGAAACAAAACACAGAAGATACACAATACAAGAGAGACACAGATTTGTGTGGTTCACCCAGTGTGGGCTACGTCCACCAGAGAAATTGTCAGGTCCTTCCTTTATTATTATCCAGCAAATGAAGGGATACAACCTACAGCAAAACTCGTTGTAACTTCCTCTTCTTTCTCTCACAGTCTCCTCTCTCAGAATACAATATTCACCATAATGCATAGCCGCAATACATTTCCCTCATAATGGAGGGTTGCCTTCTAGGGCAAAAACCCTAACATAATTTCTACCGTTAGATCTGTGATCTTATAATGAACGGTCTAGATTTACAATGAAATTACAATATACATTTACAAGGCAATTTTTCCTTTGGGGGCTTCGCCCCCGGACCCCGCAGAGGGGGTACCCCCCCTCTGCACTCCCCCGTGTGGAAGAGTGTACATACTTCTGGGGTGAAAATACTTCATGGGTATAAACACAGCTGAAAGCAAAAGACCTATGAATCAGCAAGATAATCAGGCTCCACAACCAACAACACAATGTGCTAGCTCAATACTATGAGGTCAAAACCATTAACCTAGTCAAAACCATGGGAAAATACAACAAATCATCTAACAAATCCCTCAAAACCCTCCAAGATCCAACTTACCCTAAAGAATGGTCCAAATATAACAATAAATGCCATAAGTGTGGGCTAGAGGGAGAGAATAAATCAGGTGCACTCCTCAATAAAGGTGAAATTTTCCCATGAGAGGGTGAATAATTGAGTCAACATTGTCCAAATACTCCCAAAGATCCTCCAACCAACTCCTTCAAATGATGGAAAGGTCCAAGTCTGGAATAACTACTCAAGAAGATGACCTTACCTCTCACATGTGTGAGCCATCCAAGTAAAAAAGTCAAGATAAATGGCATGTGTGGCCTCCTCTAGGTGGGTGCTTCTCAATTAGATAAAAATCAAGCATGCCACATCATCACAAGGTACAAATAACAACCTATAACCACCTCCATAATTTGTAACCAACTCCTCCAATGCATTAATAACTCCCATGTGTGGTCCAAGGAGAGATAAATAATGCATAAGTGTGAATGAAACGTCCAATTGATAAAGGAGAATGAATTTGAGTGGTCCATGTGGCATGTGTGGTGACATGGCATCCCTCTCATGGATCAATGCACTGTCATGGATCCAAATGCGGTGACATGAATCCCAAGGAAAATGGTATGGATCCCAATGTATGTAGATATGATCATATATGAGTACATGGATCCCAATGTAGCATCATGGATCTTGAGGCATAATACATGTGTCCCAATGCACAATACCCACTTGAAGTGATGGGTCTAGCCTCTTCGCAAGCCATTAATTGGTAGCACCTGGTGACATCTCTTAGCACAACATAAAAAAGGGGGTTGGTTTTAATATTTTCCTAAGTCTTACCAAGGGGAACAATATTGACCCTTATACATGCATCAAGCCCTAAGACAACACATATTTCCTAAGCACCTAGGTGAAGATAGGAAAAAATAATTAATAATGATGAGAGGGAATGGGGAATGAGTTCATGTGATGACCCTCAACGTATTAGACACGCACAAGTCTTATCAATCATTTTATTTATTCATCCACCTTTATTTAGCTAGGAGTTTACATATAATGTCCTTCTAGAGATAGCTAACATTGAGTTACCGTCATATGTGTACCTTACCACCTTTAAAAATTTTTTTTAATGTTTGTTTTACCGAACAAGTTCCTTTTATTTAGATATTCATAAACAAACTAGAGACTAGGGGCATTGGCCTCTTAGTGAGGAGCATTACTAAAGATTTATATTTGGATTTTGAATTTATATCTTCACCTCTTTTCCTTATTGGATTATTGACTTGGGCTTTATCAATTTGACCTTTCCCTTTTGACCTTTGAAATCATACATTACCAAGATGCAATTTTTTATATGGATGGAATGAATAACACTTTCGGGGAGTTGAAAATGGTGTATGGATTTGGGACTATGGATAATTATGATACCTATCCTAAGAACCAATGGTATAGGTTAATCCAAAGAGATGACACACTTCTAACATAAAATATGTTCCCCAAGGTACTACAAGGAAAGTAGTAAAACCATGTAATGTTATGAAATGCTACTAGCCAATCATTAGGTGTTTACCACTTTATGATGATATAATAAGTTACATCATCGTTTCAAAATAAGTATTGATACAAAGCGAAGAAAATAGGAATCATGCCATACCATACAACAATGCATCTATCTTCTGAGGAGTTGGCATGAAAGTGAATACACCATGGTTGAGCTAGCACGATCATGTTTTGGTGGAGATCAAGAAGAACTCTATCTAGATCTAGGGAATATGGGCATGACACATCATGCAAGCAAAAAATTGAAACCCTTGCTAGAGTATCCAAAAATGTGTCACCCCTCATGGGGTAGCATCTGGATCCTACTCGTGGACATTCACTTTGTGTGAGAATGTATGAGAACTCTGTAATCTTTGTAGACCTGTGACCAACACACCATATAACTTGGCAAATGAAGCAAAATTTGGGGTGAATCTACCACCCTAGTTAGAAATAAAAATACTTGGCACAAATAAAAAACTTCACCAAATATAAACATGAAAGTAAAACAGGAAAACACTTGTAATAGAATTATTTAAGGAGAAAATCAAATGCATCAATAAAATTAGGCAATGCATGAAAGTAAACACACAAAGAAAGGAAAACATGAATGGAAGGAAAAAAAATCATTCTAACTACTAATCAAAGATCATATTCATGCCTAACCTATTGGATAAATAAGGGATGTGGATTCTAGGTGAAATAAAATATCCAAACCAACCATTCAAGGAGCTTACCAACATGGCTTTTCCCTTTGTTGTTTGTTTATCATCCAAAACACGGATATGTCAAGAATCAAGTGGGTATCATGAATAATCTAACTCACTCTCAATTTTTGAACCTAGGTAAGGTAATATCTGTGAAGTAGAAATCCCAAACTATACCAAGGGTTGGGCTGCCTCTCCACAAATTTCTCCATCCAAAGGTCAATAGGGACAATGTAAACACAAAATTGGGTCAACCTTTTGAATTTTCTTGTAATATCATTGAGGACAAAATATTGTGAAGGAAAGTCCAACTATGCAGATGGTTTGTGGTTATGCAACAACTTCACTTGGAGTGATTTTTTGTTTTGTTTTGAGAGTGTGTTTATCCCACACACCTTATTGAATATATGTGGGGGATAAGCTGGGTCTTTTCTCATAGACACAGTTCTCCCTTGCACATCAATGAAGTTTTTTAAAGGGAAAAATTAGTTTACATATGGTCAAAAACTCTTTCATTGTTTCCAATATTATGCCCTCTAATTGAAACAAGAAATTGAATATTTGGATTATGTTAACATTATAACAATGAGTGTTTTATATCATGAACCTATGGATTAACATGACCATGAGAAGATTAAAGTAGGAAGATATGAAGATCACTTGAGACCCAACCCAGATAACCCTCCATATATTGTAGACATGAGATTTGAGATGATGCACATGTGTGAAAGTGAAAATGTTTGACATGCATCATTTCCAACCCCTCATGTTTAATGCTTAATGTTGTTGAAGAAACAAATAAATTTCATGGAACTAAAAACATTAAATTGTTGCCAAATTGTGCCCTCTAATCAACAAAGTGAAGATTGAAATTTATGTCAACATTATAACAATGAGTGTATATATCCTGGACCTCTATATGGATTAACATGACCATGGGGATTAAAAGTAGGAAAATATGAAGAAAGTCTTGGAAACCTTGAATAACCCTCCACATATAAATTGACAATGGCAATATGATTTTGTTCTTTGTCATGTGAGACACAATGAAAAGAGAATACTTTCTGAAAAAATACTATAAAATGTTTGACATGGCCATTTCCAACCCTCATGTTTAATCCTTAAAACTTATTATTGCATCTTCCCAAATATTTATTTGTGCATGTTGCACCAAGTTTAAAGTTGCACATTGCTTGGAAAAGATGCTTGCCACGTGTCACATGTCACAAGACTTTCAAAGTTGCATATATCATATCACAATATTTTGGAAGTTGCATATTGCATGTTCAAGTTCTATTTGTTGCCTAGACTCTATAGCCCAAGCACAAGGCACTGGGTCTTGCTTGGATTCTCACGTCTCGAATCAAGGAGTATTGAATCAATATATACCAAGTCTTATAAGAGAAGCTGAAATTATCATTAAGTGTATAACAAATTACATTCCACATATATATACAAACCATAGAAATGGCTGTGTATATTATCAGGTGAAAAAATACCCATAATGTCAATGCATTATGCATCATTACATGTTCAACTATGTAATGTACATTTAGCTGTCTTATAAAATTATTACATCATGAATTTCTTTAGTCTTCTTTTTTTGCTTCGGGTCTTAAGTAATTCATCCATAACCATGTCTTCATTTACTGGGTTCTCTTAAGCAGATGATGTTGTTTCATTCATTTCAAACTAATTACATCTGGTCTCATACCCACAACATGGATGTTGTTTTGAGGGGACATCACCTACAAAATCAAAAAATAAATTTGTATGGCCAATTTTTAATATCATTGAAGTAGTTCATTAATATTAAAAAAACTACACAATGTAATTATTTACTGGTCCTCTAGATACATTACCAGATTTAAGATGAGTTTATTGACTGTTCACTTGATCTTTAGGTTGAGGATGATCATCTATGAAATTATCTACCATTGAAATGTCAAAATTATAAGTACAAAATTTATAAGTGCAGATTATTCAGTATATGATTAATATATAGACATTTTACCGTCGTGGACCCACCGATACGAAGGGAACATCTTAGGTTTGCACCTCAACTGGGATAGGGGTTGTTGGGGAGCACCATATGATCTTAAGGCGCATTGCACTACTCGCTTCTGTTGTCCGATTACTAATGGTTTTCGTTGATAGTGTTTTCTCCCATATTAAAACAAAGTAAAGACTTGTTAAATTATGGACAATATATCAAACATTTCACATTATTTTGCAGTAGTGAAAGGTTAATTTGGACTATTTTTATTTACATATCCTGGCTGGATCTTAGGGTCTTCCATTGATTTTCCCTGATCAACCAGCTTTATAATAGCCATGCAGCAGCAAGGTTGGAGGTCTTTCCGTGGTTTAGTTCAGTGGTAAAGCCTACATTACATGGGGTATGGTTTTTAATGTTTTTGGTTGCAATTACTTTGAGAAGTTGTAAAGTGATACAAATAATGAGCTAAATATGTTTAGGTACTTACAATTAGTGACCCGGTAACCTCCCGGTAGCATACAGCCTAGATTTTATTTAGCCATGTTTGAAATCATTGCTGGTTGCCTTGAGGGGGTGTCGGACAACCCTATCATCAAAATTACCAAGTATGTTATATATAACCACACTTTTATTTAGATCTAAATAAAATAAAAGTAGTATTGAAATCAAAATATTGTAATTTACCTTGGTGGTACCGGTTATTTGTTTTCCTGAGTTTTTCAAAATATTCTCTTTTTGCATCATCAATGATCTCCTTCCCCTCCCTCTATGGAATTGAGGGATGCTCATACCTAGGATTTCCTGTTAAGCTTCGTCTATAAACATCCCTTATATTTTTAATATTCACCCATTGCGGTGGCCAAGCTTTTTATTGAACATGTCTACTCCAAAAGAGGCCTTCAAGATAATCCACTTAAGTTCCTTTTTGAGGTTGGAATTAAGGAAATTCCACCTCATGTGTAAAGGTTTCCCCAAAAAACCAACAAGGCCTTTCTCTCTAGGTGCCTATAAAAAATGGTCATTTCATACACAAAGATATGATCATTAATTTAAAATTAATAATCTAGATTGATTTTTGTATGATAAGGTTAACTTGATAAGCGATTAAAATATGAATTAAAAATACACGAGAGTCTTGATTTTTGGTAGGTGTTATCATCGACCAAAAATGTGTACGGAAGGGTCCTTGTGCTTGTCACATGTCTAGCTCTAGGAAATGCAACCATGTCAACCACATCACCATGAGCCTCATCTCTACCACCATCTCCCTAGACTCGAGCCGATGTGTGGATGTATGGCGGTGCATGTCATGGATCCTACCTAAATGAGGTGTGGAATATGGAAAAGTAAATAATACTCTAGCAGCTATATGACCACATGCATCAAGACTCTACATATAAGCGTCTTTGTAGCACCGCTACTACCAACACCGAGTTGAACATGCTCTAAAAATGTCTTTATAAAAAGAAAAATCGTGAGATAATGTAAAATTAAAAAAAAATTATCAAATTGAACCTTATGGTATTAGAAAACACTTTAAATTATGGTTATTACCTTATATGTGTTAAGTTGTGACATAAGGATCTTGATCTTTTCTTTGGTGTTGGGAGTTTGTCACGGACGATCTAAGAAGCTAGTAATTTCCTTGTTAAGCTTTAATGATCTTTTTTTAATAAGAACATTGGATCGGGGGATGAAATAAGAAACCCTCCTCGCCAGTTGGAATCATGATCAACATGCCACACGCAAACTACGCTGTTTCAACAAAAACAATGTTATTTCAATAGGTATATAAGCAAATAATAAAAATAATGTAAAATAAAAGGAGTGGAAATTATTGTGTTTACATGTTACGTAGGCTGGCCCCTTTCCGATCATCTGTCCACATTATAATATAGTGGAACGCAAATATTTAAACAATTGTGCTCCTTAACAAAAACAATGTTAAGATAATATTTACAACAATGTTAAGAGATAATAAAATATAATGCAATAGGTAGAGGGTTTCTTAAAGAGATGTTGCATAAATTACTTTTTACTATTATTAGTCAATGTTTTTATTTGATTCAAATGGTAATCACTAATAACTCTTCCCAGGAAGCCATCTTTTTATTATTACCTTGGGACTACCGATTCTCTTCCGTCCCTCATATATGCAATTTGGTTGTTTGTTTGTTGTCCGGGTCGTGTGTTGTTTATAAACCTACTTGATATTGTAGCCGGAAGCTTTAGGCCTTCCAATAATATATAGATAGTCTCTCCTTATTTTTATCCTTCAACATTAGTTGTATATAATTTGTGTTGAGTGCATATCTCTGCATGCTTCACATGTACCAGACCAAGGGTACATCCAATGCGTTATAATTGTAACACGGTTGGACATAGTCCATCAATTTAGTTCTTGTATTGTATTTTACAATTATTCCATCCATGGAAAATAGCCAAATAGCTGAGGGAGAATGGGTGCAATGCGATTTGTCCTATTGTTGACAATGAAGTGAGCATTTATAGGAGGTAGTTCCTTGGGTACCCATTGATTCACCAGATACTTATACAGGTGGCACCTGTAGTCGGACCCTTGAACCCTGGTCCAAGGTCCACCACGAGGATCTTTACTATAATTACGCGCATAGGTCTAATTGACTCTTTGATTTCCCCCCCGGGGAATATTTCATACACTCACGGCGTATCCAAAGGTCCTTATGAATTGAGCCTAAGTGAACAAGCAGCTAAGCCAAATCAAATCCTCCTTGGCCTGGCCGTCAGCCATACCCATTTCATTAATTTGGGACGTCAGGTCACAATTTCGTGATCCTTGTTGTCGAGTTTCTCGACCCTCTACT
The DNA here is from genome assembly GCA_010110895.2 of Picea sitchensis. Lineage (NCBI taxonomy): Eukaryota > Viridiplantae > Streptophyta > Pinopsida > Pinales > Pinaceae > Picea > Picea sitchensis. The sequence goes on from SNQJ01S0112947.1 coordinate 26,216, forward strand.
ACCCGAAACACGAAATGTCGATTCGTCGAAATGTTTGGTAAAGTCTCACGGTGCGTGTCGTTTCACGATTTTCGGGAATCTCGGAACAAGGAATCCCTATCTCTTGTCTTCAAAAATGTTGAAATGTAGAAGACCCGATCGTTCGATAGGCAAAAACCACAAAAGCGGGACTTTTACGTCGATTTGGAGTTTAGGACTTCTAGATCTTAGAATACTGATGTAGACTTACGGCTCTCCAACCTTTGAAACCCCAAAAAAGTCAACGAAGCTTTCAAATTAGTTTGGCGACAAGATGCGCCACACATCTTTCTACTGTCTCTATCTCGATGTGGATTCTTGCCACTGTCACTCAAGCTTTACGGCTTCCGGGACTTGAGCGAGGCCTAAACGGTCGTTCTTACGCACTCCGGACTTACAAACCTCTATTTGCTGAAATGATCTTGATGGCTCAACGGTCATGATCAATGATAAGTGGGTTTGAATCTGAATCCGCAGGTGAGTTTGTCCAACCCTTATCCAACTTTTGCATCTCCTCTAGATCTTGAGTCCCTCGTGACTTGGGGACTGCCGATTGCGGCTGCTTGTTTCCACACTCCTTGGCAGGCTTACCCAGAAATGAACCCGGTGTTCTTCCCACTTTGGGGCAACTTCTGCCGCGAAGATTGGCAATCTCCCTTTATTTTGATTTCCATCCTCCTTTGAGTGTTCAAGGTGTTATCCCTCACGGTCTTTCACCCCTGTGACCGGCCTCCCAAAGCTTTCGTTTCCACTCCTTATGGGCTTTCCGTACTCACGGGTAACGTTCGCCGACTTTATTGCTCCACTACAATAGCGGTCCTTCAGCTCCTCTTGGTTGATAGGTTCTAAGCTTTCAACCAGCTGCGCCTGCACATCTTACATTCCTCTATCAGTCGCAATGCTCTAAATTCGTCGACTGAAACCTATCGCCATTCTCCTCAGACGCATAAATCTCAAACTCATCATCCTCGTCATCAAAACTCATCTTCCTATATATAACTATCTGAAAATAGTTCTATTTCAAGCTCTTGTACATGGGTCTTCTTCTACAACTCTCTGCCTTTCTGACTCTCTCCTTACGCTCTGCTAATGTTACAATGCTAATGAGCACAACTACTACTATGATACAAAGGGGAGGGTGTCTATATCTATTTTCCCTCTTATGCTCCTAAATTGTCTAATCTATCATTTCAAATCTACCTACTTTCATTAGGCAAATGCAACTTTTACATTGACAGATGAGGAGAAAATCACTCATGATCTGTTACAGTGTCTAAGTATAAATTCAAGTATGCCTATTAGCTCGGTATTTTAATGTCTGGCATTAGTTTTCCAAAACATTTCAAACATTTTTTAAAAGCGTGCTAAAGAGTAATCAAACTTTCAATGGGGCTTAAACGCTGCTTCGCTTGGTTGCTACGATGCTCATCATACTCCTTGAAAATTTTCCTTGAACTCCACATTTCCTTGAGGCTCTTACCGATCGTCCATGCTTACAGTTACGCTTCATCCCTCCCAAAGCAGCATATTCAACTGGATGTCCTTCCATTTGACCAAGTATTCCAAATCCTCTCCTTCTGGTCTTCCTATTGACTCTCTTATCAATTATACTTTCCATCGGTGGCTTTTTATTTCGGGCATTTGTTTGGTCCTTCGAACTTCTGTTGTTCATCCTGCGCTCACCTTTGCCCGACTTTTGTAAGGGTACAAATCGAGATGTTGAATATCGGTGAAATTAAGTCCATCCGAATAATTCAATCTCATATCGTTTGCCCCAAATTTCTTCGACCTTGCATGGTCAATCTTTTTCATTTTAATTTTGTTATATGTTCCCCTTAGGAACCTTTCTCCGGATGTGGAAAATTTAGATCGCAGACTTCAAGGTGAAGTTCTAGCATGTGTTGATATGCTCTGCAACATACTCTTGGCGAATTTCTGCAGTAAACTTCTTGATTTGGTACGTGAAGCTCCTTCATTGCTTCTACAAAGTCCTACGCGCGCCGAGACTCATTTTGTTACGAATATTTCAATTCAAATACTCCCACAGGTTGCATTCCATATACAATATGAAATGGACTCTGCCCTATGCTTCTATTGAGCGAGTCATTATAAACCGTTTCGCTGTGGAAAAATGTGATCCCAGCGGCGTGGTGGTGGTGTTCGGTCCACTAGGCTCCTCGGCCGTCTCCCAAGATCCTTTTCACAACTTCTATCTACCCATCCTCAGAGGGATGATAAGTTGAACTAAAGACAAGTGGTCCCCGACTTCTTCCATAAAGTCCTCCAAAATGTCCCGCGAACTTGGTATCTCAATCGAAACTATACTTCTTGGCAAGCCATGAAGTCTAGCGACTTCTTTGAAAAACAAATTCGCCATGTGAGTTGCGTCACTAGTTTTCGGCGTAATTGAAATGTGTCATCTTTGAAATTAGATGCCACTCTTTTCTGGCATGGTACGAAATGTGTCATCTTTGAAAATTCGTCTACCACTACAAAGATTGAATCAAATCCTCTTTGTGTCCTTGGCAACCCCAATATGAAATCCATGCTCACTGCATCCCACGGCCTTTCAGGTATGGGTAGTGGCTTGTATAACCCTGTGTTTTGCCTTTTTCCTTTTGTGTGTTGACAAATCTTGCATCTATCCACAAATCCATTAACATATGTCCTCATCCCTGGCCAAAAATATGAGCCATTCAATTTTGAGAACGTCTTATCATGACCAAAATGCCCGGCCAATCCTCCACTGTGTTTTTCTTTCAGGAGATTCTCCCTCATGGAGCATTTTGGAATACATAACTGATTGCGTCTAAATAATAATCCATCCTGGATCATATATTCGGTCCATTGCCTTCTGTCCCTGAGAATTGGATTCTCAGACGCCTCATACACTTCTTTAAAATATGGGTCATCCCTGTACATTTCTTTGAGGTTATCAAAACCCAAAGTTTTGACTCTAAATTCCTACATAAGCAAACATTTCCTACTCAAAGCATCAGCAACTTTGTTAGCAGTTCCATAAATATATTTAATTACAAAAGTAAAATTATGCATGTATTCAACCCATTTAGCATGCTTTTGGTTCAACTTGTTCTGTTGAGTCACGAATTGCAAAGCGTGATTATCGCTATACAAAACAAACTCTTTAGGAACCAAATAATGTCTCCATTTCTTCAGTGCTTGTATGACAACATAGAATTCTTTATCATATGTTGAGTATTTGACCTTCGCTTCATTCAGTTTTTCGCTAAAATATGTGACCAGCCTATCGTCTTGGCTTAAGACTGCTCCAATTGCAAATCCACTTGCGTCACACTTGACCTGAAATGTCTTGCTGAAATCCAGAAAAACCAGAATTGGTTGTTCCATGATCTTCTTCTTCAACAGAATGAAACTTTTCTCTGCTTCCTCTGTCCAATGAAAAGATTTATGTCTTTTCTTCACCGTATCCATCATCGGTGTGCTAATCCCACTGAAATTTCAGATGAATTTCCTGTAGAAACTAGCTAAACCATGGAAGCTTCGAACTTCAAACACACCTTTCGGTGATGGCCAATTCTTAATCGCTTTTACCTTATTCGGATCCATTTTTAGCTCATCTGCAGAGATAACAAAACCCAAATAAATGAGTTTTGTCCTCATAAATGATGATTTGTTCATGTTTATCAGCAGCTTCTCTTGCTGTAATCTCCTCATCACTATAGTTAAATGCTTCAAGTGTTCACTTCTGTCTTGTTGAAAATCAATATATCATCAAGATATACAATAACGAATTTCCCAATGAAATCCTTCAGGACTTCGTTCATCAATCTCATGAAAGTACCGGGTGCATTTGTTAAGACAAATGGCATGACAAGCCATTCATACAGCCCCTCATTCGTCTTGAATGTTGTCTTCCATTCATCACCTTCCCTCATATGAATTTGATGATATCCGCTTTTCAAGTCAATCTTTGAAAAAAACTTTGCTCCACTCAAGCAATCCATCAAATCATCCATCCTTGGTAATGGAAATCTGTATCTGATGGTAATCTTATTGATCGCCCTTGAGTCTGTATAGATTCTCCAACCTCCATCTTTCTTTGGGCTAAGCATTGTTGGAACAGCACATGGACTCGAGCTCTCTCTAACCAATCCTTTGTCCATTAAATCCTGGACCTATCTCTTGACTTCCTCATTCTCCTGCAGCGTTAACCTATACATTGCTTTGTTTGGTAAACTGGCTCTAGGTATAAGATCAATGTGATGTCTTATACTCTTGATCGATGGCAACGAACAAGGTAGTTCGTCCACTACTATATCAGCAAACTCTTCCAGCAAATTCTGGATTTCTTCTGGTAAATCATCCACTCTTGTACTGGTCAAAACAATTTTTGGCTTCCTGACCACAATAAATTGTGTGTCTTCATTCTTCTTAACCTCCTTAAGAAGTTCCTTCCCACTCATGAGAAGTACAGTGTTGCTCATCTATGTTTTCACTTCTTTATCCTTAATCAGTAACAACATGTGAGTTGTACCATTTTTCTCTAGGGTGTACGTGTTCCTTCTCCCATCATGAACCACATATCTATCATATTGCCATAGTCTACCCAACAACAGATGACAAACATCCATGGGAATGACATCACATAATATCTCATCCTTATATCCTCCTATTTTAAATTCAACTAAACATTGTTTAGTGACATTTACCTGATGTCATTTTTGCAGCCACAAAACTCTGTATGGGCTTGGATGTACAATAGTCTCCAGCTCCAGCTTTTCTACCATCTATGTAGATACGAGATTATATGTGCTACCGCTATCCATGATGCCTTTACATACTCTGTCTTTTGTCTTGCAAGCAGTCTGAAACAGTTTGTTCCTTTGGGTTGGGTTCTCTACCTCTTTCTCCGGCTTCAAGAGAACTTTCCTCATCATTAAGGATCTTTCGCCCTCAGCATCTTCTGCCTCAACATTCCATCCTTGAGCTTCGGCAATGTGAGTTTCACCACCTTATTTCTTCCTATTTGGACACTCATAAGATTTATGCCCATTTTTTCTAGATACAAAGCATTTCACTTCACCACCTCTGCCTCTTCCTCTTCCTCTGGCTCGAGGAAAAGTATTTATATTAGCATATTGTCCTCTCTGTGAGCTTCCCCTCTCTCAGGTTGAGTTTGAGGTTTCTTCTCTTCTTCTTTAGCTTTCTGAGTTATGTCTTGGGCAATTGCTTTGCCTCTGGCTTGACTTCTACCTCGGCCTCTTTGACCTTGCTTTTGGCTCAGCTTCTCTTCAGCTTTTAGAGCCATCTAATAAGCATCCTCCACATTCTGAAGGGTCATCATGCGCATCTCATCTTGAATGTCATATCGCAAACCATTCATGTACCTGGCCACCTTTTCATCATCGTTTTCCCAATGACCTATTATGATGTTTATCTTGTAGAACTCTTCAATGTATTCTTTCACAGACATCATCTTCTGTCTCAAATTTTGCATCCTCCAAAACAAAGTGATTTGATAATCCTTGGGTATGAATTTGGCTTTCATCTTTGCAACCATTCTATCCCAGCTCTTGATTTTTTGCTTGCCTTTGCAGCATCTGTCAGCCTGCAGTTCATCCCACCATAGTGTTGCATGTCCTTTAAGTCTTGTTGCAACATGTTTGACCTTCTTGTCTTCCTCGACATCCTCATAGTCAAAATATTTATCCAGAGCTCTAATCCAGTCTATAAGCTCTTCAACATCCAAGTTTCCCTCATACATGGGAATCTCCATCTTTTCTCTGGCACCTATCCTTGCAACAACCCTGAATAGGCATTCATCCACAGCATCCTTGACTGCAACTTCTTCTCCTTCATTTCCAGCTTCATTTTCACTGTCAGCCTCGCTGATATCCCCAGCGTCAACTGTGCACCTCTGTGTTGTCTCCATGGCATCAAGCCTGGCACTTAGTTCGCGCATTTACCTTTCCACTGCTTGATCATGCATTGGTTTGTCTCTTCTTCTCAGTGGCATGGTTGTAAATGTTCCTCTTTTCTCTGCTACAGAAAGAAAAGAACTTTTTATATGCTCTGATACCACAAATGATGTGTATCAGAGTATTATTTCCCTTCTCGCTTCCTCTACCTGCAATATACAAACAGAATCAAGCTCTGATGCCACAAATGATGCAGACCCCCGAACCCTCAGGTCGAGGTCCGTGCAGGATCTTTCTAAATCTTCCCTTGAGTCTAATTGACTCTTTGATTTCCCCTTGGGGAATATCTCATACACTCATGACGTATCCACAGGTCCTTATGAATTGAGCCTGCGTGAACAAACGCTAGGCGCCAACCCAAATCTCCTTGACCACAATAAAGTCGCACCCTTCGTTAATTTGGGACTTCAAGTCTCACGATTTTGCGATCCCTTTTGTCGAGTTTCTCGGCCCTCTACTGCCGAATCCCGAAATGTCGATTCGTCGAAATATTTGGCCGCGTCCTCCTCCATAGTTGTATCGCGTTTCGCAATTTCGGGAATTCCGGAACAAAGAACCCCTATCTCTTGTCTTCGAAAATGCCGAAATGATGAACCCCGATGCATTCAGCAAATACTGGCTCCCCAACGGGACTTTTTTCCGATTCGTAGTTTCGGACTTTGCGTCTTCGCGAATCCTGATGCAAGGCTTTCGGCTCTCCAACCTTCGAAACCCCGAAACAGTCAACGAAGTTTTGACTCCGCTTGGAGACAAGTATGCCACTTGTCTTCTCCATTGTCCTTTATCTCTGCTGCAGATTCTTCCCACCTATCACTCAAGCTTTCCGGCTTTTGGGACTTGAACGAACCTCTGACAGTCGTTTGTCTGCACTCCTGATTTACAAACCCTGATTTGTCAAAATGATCTTGACAGCTCAACAGTCACGATCAATGATCGTCGTTGAATATTGAATCTCACGGGATGGTTTCATCCAACCCTTATCCAACCTATAGCTCCTCTAGATCCTATGGTCCTCGCGACTTCGTGAGTTCTCCACGGATAATTTCGACCGCTCATTTCCTCCTTGACAGCTTCTGTGAAATGAACCAGTGTTCTTCCACCGGAACTTAACTTATGCATGAAGATTTCGCTTCCTATCTCTCTTTGAAGTATTTTGATTCCCGTCCTCCTTTGAAGTGTTCAAAGGTGTTATCCCTCTTAAGCTTTCACTTAC
>SNQJ01S0112948.1:0-28494 GCA_010110895.2 Picea sitchensis
CAACAAAGGATTGAAGGATCTAAGCTTCTGCCTGAATGGTTTGGTGTCTTTATTCAAGGGAATCTTATGCTGAATCACTTCTGTGTCAAAAGTCTTCAAGTCATCATACTGCCAAGCAAAAATGTCTGCAAATTCCTTTAGCAGTTCTCCATAATCAGCCCTTTTTTTTTCAGTCAAATGGGAGGCCAAGTTGACATGTTTAGGATCTTGCTCACTGGCCACATTATACTGCAAAACATCTGACTCTTTTTCTTCACTTTGCAATTTGACATCCACATCGTTGTTATTGAACAACCCTTCCAACGGGACAAAACCTTTAGGAATTATGTTGGTGGATAGCTGAACTATTTCATGTGCTGCGATTTTACTTTTGAACTTTGGCTCATCAACTTCATGGTCATGTTCATTCTCTTGATCAATCTGCAGATCTGCAAACTCATCTATCACTGCAAGGAATCTAGTGAGTTCAACATCGTCTTCAAAAACCTTCCAAAACTTTACATTATCAGGGAGAGAGGGCCTATATTTAACTTGAATTTCGTAAGATAATTTATGAGGCAGAGGGGGTATGAATGCACAAGCAGACACAGCCAATGAATCAGCCAATTCATTAATGACTCTAGGTACAAATGAAATCTTAAAATCTGCGAAATCACAAATTGCCTTCAACACTTCATCTTTGTATGCCTTCAGCCTGACATGCTTCGCTTGAAAGGATTTATTCACCTATTGGATAATCAAATATGCATCTCCAAACACCTACAATTTTTTAATGCCCTTCTCCTTGGCTGCATTCAGCCCCAAAAGTAGTGCTTCATACTCAGCAATGTTATTAGTCACTTTAAAATCAAGTTTAAAGGACAAATGAGAAGTTTTCTTAGAAGGGGAAATGAATACCACTCCTGCTCCAGCCGATTCCCTAGTGCAAGCACCATCAAATAACATGGTCCAAAGGTCATCTTATCCTGGTTCTGTTGGCTGAATTGTGATCCGATCTGTGGGATTTCTAAGCAGCAATGTATCAGGCAGTGAATCACCAATTTGCAAAATACAGGATCCCATATCTGTATCTACTGAATAGATAGGATGATTGGATGGATTCTTCTCGTCACTGATAACATATGCCAACTGAGATTCCCTGTAAATCCTTCTGTTCACCCCTCCGAAAACAGGGATAGTAGCGTAAGAGAGATCCATCTGAAGAGTTCCACCTAGTCTCTTCATCCACGATCTTGATAGAAGACACCCAAATTTTGGAGGTATGTCGGCCACCACTATATCCATCACCATTGTCTTCATTGATGCTTGGGTCAAGGTCACAACCAAATCCTTAATCATCCCAAGGAATTTTACTTTTCGAGAATCAAAGGAGAAAAGGTCATGATAAGACTTGGTGATCTCCAGCCCAAGCTCATCCATGACAGCTTTTGGCATCAAATTGTGCGAAGCACCGGAGTCCAAAAAACAATTGTGCAGTGTTTTCTCACAAATATTTAAAGAGATGTAAAAGGGAGGACAACTTTCATCTCTGTCTTCTACCATTTGGCCCAGAGTGATGGCTGGTTTATCATCATAAATGTTGAGGATATCAGCAGAAAGGGATACAGACTGGGGATCTAAAGTTTTGAGGATATCCCTTTTAAACATCTCATTTTTCATTAGCTCAACAAGAGGAATAGGAATCTTAATCTTTTGTATTTCAGCCTCAAAATTAAAAGAATATGGAACCTTATCAACAGTTTTATCAGAAACCTTTACCTGATTTGGAGGGGCTTCCTGATTTCTTTGTTGTTCGACAGGAGGCTGACTTTCTGGAGTTTGATGGTTAAGAGGGGCAACAACTTTCTTGGGAGGAGATGATGCTTTCACCTTTGAAGAATTTGCTTCCTGATCTTTTTATGTTTGATCCTTTTTCTTAACAGGGGCAGCAGGCTTTTCAGGAGAGGTTGGTGCATCTTGTTGAGCAGCATTAGATTTGGATTGGAGGTTATATCTATTTTTATCTTCTACTGTGAAAATGCCATCACCAAGAAGATCATCTCCTGTCTGTTCAGTCATTAATGATTCCTCATAATCTTATTGTGTTAGATAAGACTTCCATGTCTCTTCTCCAACACAATGAATGTCACCTTCTCCATATTCTTGATCATCACCATTGTCATCGTCCATCACAACATTCTAAAGAGGGACCTTTATCCTCTGATCTTCATTAGAATTCTTTTCTCTCTGTAAGATCTGAGTAGGCTGATTATTCCTTCTGAAACTGTTGGGATTTAGATTAGGATTTCTGCCTGCAGGATCATAAGTTCTTCTACCTTTCACAAGCTATTTATTTTCGATCTTGAGCTTAGATATCTCAGAGGTTAGAGACTCTAGCATTTTGGCCATTTTATCAAGTTTTGGATCAACATGTGATGAAGATGCAGCTTCATTCTTTGATCTTCTCCTGTCAGAGTCTCCTTTTCGTTTCTGAGAGGTCAGAATATTAGATTCCACCTCAAGGGAAGCATCTTGCATGAGAGATAATGTTGGTGACCTCCTTTCTCTCAACAACAAACAGAAATCTGAATCAAAAGCATCAGAATAGGTGATTTTGGCAGAAGCATCTGATGGTTTTATCTCAGCCGGAATTTTTCCATACATCCGGTTAAACCTCTTGGTGAAATCAGAGACTGATTCATTACTCTGTTTCCTCAAGTTTCCGAATTTTGTGATGAAGTAGACAAAATTTCTTCTGTCACCCCAATGTTTCAGGAATGTCTCATCCAATTGCTCGATTCCGGCAATGGAACCAGCAGGGAGTTCTTTGAACCATTTCCTAGCATGGCCATCTAGGATTTGGACAAAGACTCGTGTCCAAAAATATTCCTATTCAATATTAAGGTTCTCTGCATCACTGTAAAAAGCCTCAATATGTTCTTCAGTGGACACATCGCCTTCGCCTGTGAATTTAGGCATATATTTCTGGTAGTCTCCCGTTGGCATGGCTGCTACTGGGTTAGGCAATACGAGTGGTGCATACATAGCAGCTAGGATTTGTTGCATCTTAGTCAAAGGAGGAGGTGGTGCAGCCATGACTTTCAGAGGTGGGGAAAATGATAGTTTCTTCTTCAAGTCTTCAACACTGGAGGAATGTGAAAGAGGTGAATCTTCCAATGGGAAAGAGGTCTGATAAGAGGCTCTGTAAAAATTTGCAAGCTAGCCAGCTAAATTTTCTTCACCCTTAGTAGATAGCTCTTGGAGGAGATGTTCAACAGCGAGGCTAGTATAAATGTTCAAGTGGTCTTCTTGTTGTTGAGAATGGACAGATTCAAGGGAAGAAGAACTGTGGCTTCTTTCTAAAGTTTTTTCAATCAAATTATAGTCTATCAATTTTTTATCACTAGGATTTTTCTGTTGATTAAAAAGAGTTTGTCCTTCTACAGTATCTATAGTTGTTTTATCATCAGTGTTTTCTGAAAAGAACTCAACTTTTTTTGCAGTAGATTTTCCAGAACTGAAAAGAGGATTACCTTTTGGATCTGCTCTTGAAGTTTGACCTTGAACCGTCTTTCCTTTTCTGAGAATTGATTCTGGATTGGACACTGGTGTGATCGGTGATTCTTGAGGATTCTCCCTAGTACTGATCCTCTTAGGAGCCAGGATGAACTTGTGGAGTCGCCAGATAGAAGATTACAACCAACTGAAAATGTATAATCTTTGTCTATCATCAAAGATTAGCCCTGTGTCGTATCCCAGGAAAGAAGAGCTTTGAATTCCGTCTCCCCGACAACGGCGCCAAATTGTTATCACTCCAAGAAACTCCTTAGGGTTGTAGGCTAAGGATGCTTGGTAACTTAGAACTAATGGTTTTTATGTGTTTGGGACAATGGGGTCTTCAATGATTTGTATAAGAAACAACTCATCACACATCTAAAGATAAAGTGCTTTCAGTAAACAATAACCAGATCAAATAATTGAAAGAGAGGATGGAGAATACTATTCTTGATTTGCCAATACAAGTGAAAGTAGGGCCTAATACAAGACAACAAGGAATCCTTTAATTTCAAGCCTATGAGTTCAACAAAGAGGTAACAGTCTTTATGAACTAAAATAAACTGAAATTAAATTACAGAGAATGAAAGATGAACAATTCTGGTATTGCAAACGAAAGGAAACTCCACTTTATTTCTACAAAAAGAGTCTATACAATAGCATGAAATGTCTCCCAGTTTGAACCCTTGTTTCATATCAAAAACAGGCATTTATAGCCTCTTACAAACAGTTTTACAGATCCTAAAAACATGGATCTGTATTTAATAAAAACAATTCAATTCTATCTAAACAACTTGAAAATAAAGTCTTAACAACTTAACTTATAACTCGAACTGTCTTCAATATCCAAAATTCGCCATCTGCATCCTTCAGCTCTTGGTGTCTACAATGTGGTGAAGAATAGCAGGACACCTGTCTTGACAGTTGGATCTCCCCAACGTTCATGGTCGATTTTTGAGGAAATGGTTTTGCATGTGGTTGCCAAAATTCTCTCGAACTTCTGATGCTGAGCCCTTTGCATGTGATCTGATAGCCCATTGATACACTGGAGCTCCTTCAAAAACTGTTTGGAATGAACTATTCTATCCTTGGCTTCAAACAATACTTTTCCAGCTTTCAACAGCTAACTCGTTTAATATTTCGTGGGTTAGCTGTTGAAAGTCGCCACTTTCCACAGCTAACGGGTCATAAAATATCGCTTTGCGCTGGTGAAATCCCTGATTGTGCTCAAAACAAGTTTTCACCTCCAAAATTTGGATTTCATCAAAACTCAGTGTGTCCCTGATTTCTCACCTTGCATATTAACGATGACTTGAGCGAGTACCTTCAAATCTGGATGGGATTTTTTTCTTTGTCTTTGTTTTAACTTTCTTATCTGCCTTTTAAGGCATTTGGCAAGCCACCATAGGCTATTGTAGTCTTTGGTGAGTTTTTGATTTCTCTTCTTCTCTTTAACACTTTCCTTAGCCAATCTCTCAAGTGCAACATTTTTTTTTTCAAAATTCTCAGACAACTTCTTATACCTTCCTTTGATAACCCATTCCAAAACCTTTTGCTGAGCGATTACCTCTTTCAGATGCTTGATTTTCTGAGACTTCTTTGACTTGGAGCTTTTTGATGTTTCTCCCTCTTCTGTATGAGTGAAGGTCTCATAGTTTTGTGCACACTCAGTTGACTGCTCAGGACTCTTGGTGATAGGGCATTGATCTTGTTTCTCTGATTCTGAGTCTGAATAGGGCAAGTTTAATACATTAGTTCTCTTTTTTGTACTTTGTTCTACAGGACGCTCTGTGGTCTGCTCTGTGGTCTACTCAAAGTTTAACTTTTTCTTCGACCTGCGGGGCTTCACTCCAGAAGTTCTGTCTTCTGGAGGTCCTGGCAGGGTTCTTCTTTTTCTTGAACTACTTTGAGGAGAAGACTGTTTCTTTGAACCTTTCCCTGGTTCACTTGCAGGCTGGTTCTGTGTTTCAAAACCTTCCCAGAATAAAAAATGATCCCAGCTCCTTCCCTGCTGTTTCAATTCATCCAGGATGATTAATTTTATGAGGCCGAAGTGGCATAGAGTAGTTTTTATGCTCAAGGGTTGAGCCCTAATCTTCTTGCAAACCTTAGTCAAACTTTTATGTAGGAAAAAAGGTAAATTAAGGGGGGTCTTGCCTGTGAAACGGTCCAGGAGTTTGATGTGATACATCATAAGTTTATCATACTTGCCCTTCAAGGTAATGTACAGTTGGATGCCTTTGAACAGCTCCTGCTATTCCTCTTCCAGATAGGAAACCAACATACCTTTTTTCCATGCCTTGTGCCTATACCCCTCTTTCAAATAAGCTCTAAAATACAAACTTTTGGGAGTAGTGGTTTTAAACCATCTCTGACCCGTTCTTGGTAGGCTTGTTACTGAAGCAATGGCAGCTTCATCTACTCTAATCTCCATGGACCCAACAAGAGCTTTGTTCCCATCGAAATTCTTGGCAAAAGCTTATGTTGTAGACTGGTGGCAACCAATTTGCAATCTTTCAACGAATTCAATACACCCTGCATTTGAAAAATGTCTCTGGAATTCGGGGTGTGTCTGTAAAAAGGGCAGGCTATCCATCTCTCTCCTGAGTAGAGAACCACTGTGTTTCCTCACCATTCTATGACTCGAAGATCCCGACAATTGTAGCCCCTGCAACTGCTGGTCGAGCCGGAGTTCTGCACTGTTGAAAGCACTTCGGGAGTCGGCTCTGTTTTAAAACATTTGAAACTTTAATAGACCTCCATGAATGATATGTGATATGGAAACAACAATTTGATTTGATGTTGTCAGGCCCGCAGTACATCCTCTGTACATGCACCACTGAATTCGAACTTGCCATCCCCGATGACATGATTGTGGAGCATGAGGTTCTGAGCCGGATTCACATCGCAATCCTATTTTGACATGCAGAATTGATTTTCCATCATTACCCACTCTCATCAGCACATGATTTGGATTTGCCTGACGTGGGATGATCATATCATCATTTGCCTTTAGACGTGGATATCACACACATGATTCCCACTTTCTTCAGCCAACAGCCCGTGGAAAACGCCCCTTATCTGTTCATACTTATCGCTTTCACCAGCGCATGGTCCTGTGGAAAGTTCTCATTATCTGTTGAAAGTCTCCACTTTCAACAGTGCACGACTTTGTTAAAACCGCTCTGTAGCTGTGGAAAGTCTGCACTTTCACCAGCGCACGACCCGCGATACTGATTCTTGGATATTTTGAAAATCACCACTTTCAACAGCGCATAGACCTATGAGAGGCGCTCCTTAGCTGCTGAAAGTTGCCACTTTCCCCAGCTAACACTCAACTTTAAGACACACGTTAGCTGTTGAAAGTGAATTATGAAAATTTTGAAAAGAAGACTTTTATGGGTAGTATTATTTTCTAAGACAAAAACTAAGACCCAAGTTTTTCAACTATAAAAACTCAAAGATGAACTGAGAAAACTATCGATATCCATGCTATCGACCACAAGACTCAACCAAAAGGATGGTTTCATTTTGGGAGCTAACAGATTGCTCTGAAGGCAGAGGAGAAGTTGGCCAGGAAACAAAGTCAATGAAACAGAGGTAGAATCCCAAGCAAAGGCAAGGGAGTTTCCCATGATAAGACATAGAAATCCAAAGGTGAGATAGAGAAACCACACAGTCACTCAGAAAGAGGAGGAATTTCCCAAGGAATACAAGTTGGTGCAAGAGTTATTCTAGAGGAAGAGGAATAAGCAGAGGAAGAGAAGTAAGGTACAAGGGAGGAGAAGTAAGGTGCAGAGGAGGAGAAGTAAGGTGTTAGTCCTGTGGAAAGAAAGGACACATGTCTTGGGAATGTCCCGAGAAAAAGAAAGAAGGAGGAGGTGAATCTCACATTTCATAAGCACAAAAAAAGAATGTTGAAGCAGAAGGTGCAGAGGATGGAATAACCCTGATGTTGAGGAAGGTTCTCTTAAAACCAGAGTTGGACATTGAAAATCTTGTACAGAGGAACACTCTATTCAGGACATCTTGCAAGATGAAAGACCGAGTATGCAAGGTGATAATTGACAGTGGGAGCACTGATAATTTAGTATCCACAGAGATGTTGGAGAAAATGGAGTTGGAGACAACTGGACATCCGAAGCCATATAAAGTCTGATGGTTGCAGAAAGGACACCAGGTATTGGTCACTAAACAATTCCTCATTGAATTTAAGATAGGAGGATATAGAGATTAAATTCGGTGTGATGTGATTCCCATGGATGTATGTCATGTTTTGTTGGGAAGGCCATGGCAGTTTGACAGAAATATCATTCATGATGGGAGAAAAAATGAATACACCTTGGAGAAGAATGGTAGGACACACATGTTGTTGCCGATAGAGGAGAATTAATTAAAAGAAGAATCCAGCACAAGCATACTTCTCATGAGTGGGAAGGAACTCCTGAGAGAAGTCAAGAACGAACAGGAGATGCAGTTTGTTGTGGTGAGGAAACCCAGAGTTTTCCTTACAAGTACTTTGATGGATGATTTTCCTGAAGAGGTTTAGGAGTTGTTGGATAATTTTTTTGACATAGTAGTGGATGAGTTTCCTAACTCATTTCCACCCATCAGAAGTATCAGCCATCATATTGATTTGATACCAGGAGAAAGTCTACCAAATAAATAAGAGTACAGATTGACACCTCAAGAGAATGAAGAAGTAAAGAACCAAGTCCAGGATTTGGTCAGAGAAAGATTGAGTCCATGCACAATACCAACTATGTTGAGTCCAAATAAGGATGGAGGATGGAGAATGTGTACAGACTCGAGATACATTAAAAATATCAGCATCAAGTACATATTTCCTTTGCCAAGAATGGATGACTTAATGGATTGTCACCAGATAAGGATGATAGAAGGTGATGAGTGGAAAATATCCTTTAAGACAAATGAAGGGTTGTATGAGGGGCTTGTTATGCTATTTGGCTTAACAAATACCTCAAGTACTTTTATGAGATTGATGAATGAAATACTGAAAGATTTTATTAGAAAGTTTGTGGTTGTATATCTGGATGAAATACTGTTCTTTAGCATATCTAAATAGGAGCATTTGAGACATATGACATTAGTGATGAGGAGACTACATCAGGAAAAGTTGTTGATAAATCTGAAGAAGTCCTCTTTTATGAAGACAAAACTCATTTAGTTAGGTTTTGTGATATCTTCAAATGAATTGAACATGGATCCAGAGAAGGTGAAAGAAATTAAAGAATGGCCATAACCAAGGATTATGTTTGAAGTGAATAACTTCCATGGATTAGCAAGATTCTATAGGAAGTTCATCAGAAATTTCAGTGGAATTTGTGCACCAATAATGGATACAGTGAAGAAGAGGCACAAGTCTTTTAAATGGACAGAGGAGGCCGAGAGGAGATTCAATATATTGAAGGAGAAGATAACAGAATGACCAATTCTGGTCTTACCAAATTTCGGGAAGACATTTCAAGTGAGATGCGATGCAAGTGGAGTTGCAATTGGAGTAGTCTTGAGCTAGGATAATAAACCAGTTGCATATTTCAGTGAGAAGCTAAATGAGACTAAGAGAAAGTACTCCACATATGATAAAGAATTTTATGCTATAATTCAAGCCTTGAATAAATGGAGGCACTACCTTGTTCCAAAGGAATTTGTCTTTTATAGCGATAACCGAACTTTACAATTCATAACGAGACAAGAAAAATTGAATCAGAGGCATGCAAAGTGGATTGAGTTTATGCAGAATTTCACTTTTGTCATAAAACATATTTCTGGAAATTCTAACAAAGTTGTTGATGCATTGAGTTGGAGATGTTTGATTTTGTAGGAGTTTCAGGTGAAGAAATTAGGGTTTGAACACCTTAAGGAAATGTACAATGATGATCCAGATTTCAAGGAAGCATATGAAGCATGTGCAAATTCTGTGCTGAGAGACAGGAGCTAGTGGATAGAGTATATGATTCAAGAGGGATTGATGTTCAAGGGAAATCAGTTGTGCATACCAAAATGCTCAATGAGGGATAACCTTTTGAAGGAAAATCATAGTGGAGGATTGGCTTGACATTTCGGCCATGATAAAATATTTGCATAGTTGAGCAGATCATACTATTGGCTAGGTATGAGGAAAGAAGTGATAAAGTTTGTGAATAGATGTAGAATAAGCCAACATGAAAAAGGAAAAAGACAGAACACTAGATTGTATCAACCATTGCCAATACCAGAGAGGCCTTGGGATGAAATAATCATGTATTTTGTGTTGGTACTGCCAAGAACACAAAGAGGATGTGATTCCATATTTGTGGTAGTAGATATATTTTCAAAGATGGCACACTTTATCCCATGCCAGAAGACTAGTGATGCAACACATGTTGCAAATTTATTTTTCAAGGAAGTTGTTCGACGAGGAACACCATTGATGAAAATACATAACATGGTTACATGGGTCCTCACCCACATGACTTTCAAATTTAGGAAGTATTGTCTTGGACAGAGATACCAAATTCGTTGGTCATTTCTGGAGAACACTATGGAAGAAGTTGGGGACAGAATTTTCCTTCATCTCATCTTAACACCCTTAGACAGATGGACAGAATGAGGTGGTGAACAGAAGTTTGTGGAACTTATTGAGGATTTTGGTCATTGAGCATCATAATCAGTGGGATCATATTCTTCCACAAGAAAAACTTGCATACAACGACTCACCAAATAGGAGCACTGGAAAGAGCTCATTCCAAATACTGTATGGAATGCAGCCAACGAGAGTAGTTGAGATGAGAGACTTGGAAAAAAGTGAGATCAGAAGCGCTAGAGCAGAAGGTTTTGTTGTAGAAATGCAGAAGATCCATAGCCAGATCAAAGAGCAGTTGCAGAAATCTAGCCAAGAGTACAAGCGTAGAGTTGATCAACATCGCATAGAGATTCAATTTGAAGTAGGAGATCAGGTTCTGGCACATCTCAAGAAAGAAAGGTTTCCAAGAGGAACATATAACAAGTTGAAGATGAAGAAGATAGGGCCATGTAAGATCTTAAGGAAGTTTGATGCAAATGCCTATGAGATTGAGCTTCTAGATGATGTGGACATATCACCCATATTCAACATATCGGACATGTATCCTTACAGGGAAGAGGACACAGAGAGATCAGAACATCAAGAGAAGATTCAATGGGAAAAGAAAATGTCTATAGCAGAAAAACCATAGATGGAGAAGATCATTGATCAAAGGATTGGCAAGAAGAACAGGATGAAGACCTATTTTGAATATTTTTTCAAGTGGAAGGGACACCCAATAGAATATGCCAGTTGGGAAAATGAATTTGATATCCAAAAGCATGGAAATTCGGTGCAGGATCTCATGGACAGGAGTCCATGAATTTTTGGCCAGGGGAGTATAATGCAGGAGCATCGTCAACAAGCCTACATGGAGAGACAACTCAGTGCCTTAGCACACCATTGAATCATTTAGGAATCTTAACCGTCGGCGTTTACTACAAAACGTTTTTGTTGAAATGATCAAAAACTAAAAAAGATCAAACGCTTGGAAGATGAATGATCATGAATGATCTGTGGGTTTCACTCCTAGACTTTAATGTAATGAAAATTAAGTAGCAGATAGTTTTTTTCTCTAGTAGACGAGTAGTTGGGGAAAACCTAAGAACAATCTGAGATAAATAGAGGTTTTGTATGTCTGAATGAGGCTATTGCAAGGAGTGTTACAAGTTAGTAGGAGATTGTTGTGATTTAGTTGTTTTTTGAGTTTTTAGTTGTTTTTTTATCATAGTCATAGGCATTTACTTTTAAATGAATATAACAGAGGAAAATTGATCCAATGCATGGTGTTGCTACTGTTTACAATTCCCTGTTATTTTGTTTTCATGAATGAATGAATTGTGTTGTTGAGTATATGAAACTGTGAAGTGTTTAGATAAGTTTTGTTTGTTCTCTTCATTGAGTTCATGCAAGGTGTGCATACAGTCCACAAGGAGTGCATTGACAGAGTTTGTTTTGACTCAGAAGCTCAGGAGAGGTAGCGTGAAACTTTCCCTTTGCAAGGAGTGCAAAGTGACTGTTGCAACGTGTGCACAGTCGTCCACGATAACTTAAGTCTTGCATGAGAATCTATTGTGAGGAGTGACAGAGTCTGTTATGATTCATAAGCTCAAAAGAGATGGCGTAAAATTTCCACTTTCAAGGAGTGCAAACGAACTGTTGCAAGGCATGCATAGTCAATCACAAGAAGTGAAGTCTTGCGTAAGAATATTTTGTAAGGAGTGCACAGATCTGAAATTCGACTAAGTATTTAATTAACCCTCTAAGGAGTCAAAGGGTTCAAGGGAGAAATCTCAAGAGAGATAGCGGGAGAAATATTCAAGGGAACTGAAGTTCTGAAGGTTTCATGAGTCATCGACTAAGATCCGTTCAAGAGGGAGCAGGATCATTCTGGATCATTGGATCTAGGAAAAGTAAACGGGATTTAAGTATTTGTGTGTACATAGGAGGAGAATTCACTGAAGTCCCAAAAAGGATAGGGACCGTCCATCATCCAGAGGGACAAGTGGTGCAAGGTCTACAACTTCGAAAGTTTGTAGACAAGGAGAGAGTGAAATCTATGAAGATCCAAAATAGATCATGTTCGTTGGTCGTCAGGGGGTTACATGCCAAAAGGATCTGAGGCTTCGGGAAAAATCAATTCGAAGATTTCAGTTGAGAGTTGAAACTCCCAAAACCCAAAACTCAAAGTGAATCTAGACTGTCATATCCAAAGGAACGCGTGGCAATGGATCGTGAGCTTCAGGAAGAAGAAAAAGTGGAGTGTTGAAACTCCTGAAGTCCGAATAGTCGATATGTAGGAGGTCACACGTCAACCAATTGTGTACTCTGGGTAAAAGGCTCCAGGAAAAAGAAAGCCTGAAGAAGTTGAGAATTTATATTTCTGAAACCCGAAGATCCGAAGTGAATCATAGTCGTCCGATTCAGAAGGACACATGGTAGAACTTCATGGAATTCGGGTGAATACCCAAAGTGAATCGTAGTTGTTGATTTGTGGGAGACACCCATCAATAGATCACGAGCTTCAAGTAAAAACATTTTGGGGGAAAGAGAAAGTTGAGAGTTGATATTTCTGAAGTCTTAAGTCCCGAAGTGGGATAGGGCCATCGACTTGAGGAGGACACATGGCAAGAGATCATCCATTATGGAGAAAGTAAGGTTTGAGAGTTGAAAACTCCGAAACCCAAATTACGAAGTAAATCACGACCGTTGATTTGAAAGGGAAACGCGTCGATAGATTGTAAGGACCTGAGAACATGTGATCCGGAGAGAAGGAAGGAAAGAAGAGACAGATTGTAGTTGTTGATCAAGAGGCATCACCCAACATTGAATATCAATAGTCGCGCTTGATTGCGGGGCCAGAAAGTGCTCGGATGTTAAAAATCTGAGAGCGGGCCACAATTGAAACCACGGTATCGGTAAAGGGATATGTGGCAACTGGAGGTGAATTGCGGGGAGAAAAACAATGTGGTCTCAAACCACTCTAGGTTGCCCCGCAATCATGAGATTACGTGAGGACATAGTCGAGGTCACATACGGGAAAGGGCTAACGGAAGAGGAGTTAGCGCCTGGACTCTGATAGTTCAGCGGAGCGAAAAGAGAGGTTGCGGGTGTCATAGAACTTGTACCAAAAGATTGAAAAGGGCTTGTGTTTAATCACCGAGGAGACCATTAAGTTTTCAGAGAACCGATTCGGATTCGATAATCAAAGATCCTTGGTCGGGAGGTTGAGCAGCCACAAGGAGAGAAGGGGGGTCTGCATCAGAATCTCTAAACAAGTATGATAACGTGTTACATGTCACTACTTTTGATACAAATTCATTGTATGAGTAGATATAACCTTGAATTTATGATGATTTAATAAAAACCATCTCATTATTAAATTTATTAACACATTAAAATCATCTTAACCATTGCAAAACCTAATCCATATAACCCCTAACTACTAGCATATAACCCTTATTCTCATGTCTCCTAACTCGTAGAACCTAACACTAATAACATCTTACACTTAACCCCTAATTCCAATAGACCATAAATGTTTTAACTCTTACTTATATAATTCTTAATCCTTATCAACATTAACTCATATTATCAATAAATCTTAGAACATATAGAGCATATATATAACCCCCACTACCTATAACATTGTACCACTAATCCATATTAACCCATAATATAACCTTAAATCTCTATAAACCTAAACCATTATGACCATGAATCCATCACACCAAATACCTATAACGTCTCACTTTAATCCTTAATTGATAACACCTATATACATGTGTAATTTTCACTGATTTGGATATGACCCTTAACCTCTATAATCTCTTATTCCACAACACTACAACCCATAACCACTATAGTCCTTCATAACTAACACCTAATCTCTAATTAATTTAACTTTTATCACCCCCAACCATAATGAAACTTAATTTAAGCAAATAAAAATTATGACCCCTAATGCTTATAAGTTTTAACCCTTATCATCACTTAAACACTATAGCCCTTATAACCTTCAACCCCCGTAACCCTTTAACACTTATCACCCCTATAATTTATATGTCATAGCACCAATAAATATTAACTCTTGTATCCCTTAAACCTTATAACACCTAATCCCTTTAATTAATTTAACCCCTAACAACTCTTCCATATAACCCCTAATCCAATCAATTATAAACCTTAATATTTGTAACCCCTACATGTTAACCTATATAATATCTAACACATACAAGCCATATAATCTATGCAACTTCTAACACCTATGATCACTAAATTGTATAAGCCCTATAACCCTTATACCCTGTAATTTCACTCCCTTAATTCATAATGTTTGTAATACTTAACCGTTTAAATGTTATATCTCTTGTAAACTATATATCTCATAACACCTAAAAATGTCATATCTCATGTAAACCATATATCTTATAACTCCTAAAAATAATTCTTGACACCTAACTTATATAACCTTTAATATTACCCATAACACTAATATTACTTATAAACTCTAATATAAATCCCATAATTGCTAACTCAAATCACTCGTAACCTGTCACCCAAAAACTATATAACCCTAAATAACTAAAACCCCTAAACTATTTAACAACAAATGTGAAAGTTCTATCACATACAATCTATATAACCCTTATAATACACGAGCACTATCATCTCCAAACCATAACCCATAATTTATGTGAACCCTATAACCCTTATTACTTATAACCCATATATCCCTTAACTTGTAATTAGTATATCACATAACCTCTAGAACCCTCGTGTATAACCTCTCATCCAATAATCATTAACACATATAATTATTATCTCCTTTAAGTTTCATCACTTTAACTCTTAACCCCTAATGACATAAGTGACAAAAGAATGTTATCAATAATGATGAATATTTCTAGAGGATGGGATACACCTTGGGTAGATGTGCATAAGTTTTATAAATTTGACATGAATAACTTGAATATCTCCTAGGGAAGGAACTCAATGTAGGGTTAGGTGTAACCCCTTTCCCTATGGTAGGACTCATTAGACAAATGGTCTTTTGTCTTACACATGGTGCACCACATTCTTTCTTGACTTGATTAAGGTAGATAGTTGGTTATAAAGTTGTGTTATCGCTAGATTTGCATTGAAATTATCATTAGATGTGACCTAGATGCACTTATGTTACCAAGATATCTAGTCATTGAATTGATTATGATGGACTACACCAAAACATTCATTTGAAAGTATTATCTTTCCTAGAAGAGGAGGATCTTAGTCAAGGGTAGGGATTCCCCTTTCACTGGTAGTTTTTTCTTGAAACTTCTGAAAAATATGTTATAGGAACGATGAACATGTTGATTGAAACGGCCTCTTCACAATACGATACTGAAAACAATGATGAGAAATACAATGATGGATAATTTCATCTCCTTCACAGTTAGGTTCTAATTTTGTCATTTGATTGCCAAATTCTTTGTGTGAGTCGTATTTGAGTCTCGAAACACTCCCATACCATCAACGCATGCATATACTATAACCATATCAAATTTCAGTGCATACAAGCACAAACTGAAAAAATTTCAACATTGACCCCCCCATTCACAAGTCACTCTGTATGGGGTCAAATTAAAGAATAATTTCAACTAAGTTTTAATTAATGGACAACCTTGAAAATTGTTAGATGAACCAAAGTTAAAATTGGAGATGATGGTATAAACCAGAATGAGTTTCTCTTGGTTTCAAGAATAATATATTCTCTACTGAACAAGACCAACCACGTGAAGGTGGAAGCTCATATGGATCCTTCCCCCCCACCTCTCACATCACTCTCAATTCTCCAATACCCAATTTATCTACTATAAAATATTTGAAAGCAACATAGTAAGAATCGAGCATAGAAACTAAGAAAACAAAAATTTAAGGTAAATGAAAGAGAACAAATCAACTAAAAACATATAAATACAATATACCTCCTTCATTTCAACATTTTGATTTCATTAATATTCTTATTCATCCAAATCAATATATGTATCATCCACTTCATAATTGATGTTTTAAGGATTGGCCATATCAACATCATCATCAATGTCATCATTTCCAATCATATCATCATCTATATCATCATCATGAACATTGTCTCCTACATTTGGTTCGACTTCTTCAAGTTCTTCATCTAAAACATCGTCAATATCATCTTCATCCAAAACATTGTCTAGAACATCTCCTTGAAATTCTATGACGTATTTTTCTGACACATGAACTAACTTCTCCTCTACACCATCTTCTTTTTCAGAAACATCTTCTTCCACTACATTATACATTACCGGTCTTCCCCTTGGATTATATCTAACAACATATGAGAAACCCCCCTACTTGGAACCTCTGAGTAAAATACATGTTTGCATTGGCTTGGAAGAACATAGTGCTCTGATCCTAGCTCAACATTCATTGTATTAACCATGGTAAATCTATTAGTATGTTGATTAATAGTTCTATCAGGATCACGTTCATTCTTTCGTAGCCTATACCATTTGATGTCGAACAGAACTAATTTGAAGGATTTAAAGTCACACTCAAGTATATCATCCAAAAACCCATATTATCTATTATCAGATATTTATGGATGTTTGTCACTTCTAGAGGAAACATTATTAACCTAAAATATTGCAGTTATCCCACTATAAGAAGTTTTCAACTTTTCATCCAAATTTTTTATGCGAATTTGTGGCCATTGCACCACATAACCTTGTGGTGTTTCAACTAAAATATGTCAAACACGTAAAAACTGCATTTCAACTAATAAACATATTTATACTTGGAAATTATGCAAATTTATAAGAAAAAAATATGACATATGCATCAATATAATATTAGAAAAAGTCTAAATAGTATGGGTGAATATGTTTGCATGTTTATCTTTTAAACCATATGCTAAATCAATTTCCCTCTATGTAAAATTGATATATCTTTTACATTCAACTTCTTTGACCAATGTAGCCACACCATACCATGATAACTTACCATTATTATATTTTATACATCATTCAATCCATACCTTCATCCAATCAAGATTGTTTGCAATGTATAAATGTATTGCATCCCACTCTCGACTAGCTCTATTAAAATAAAACAATTCACATATAATCAATTACCATGGTGTAACTTCATAATAATGGATTACGCAAGAAGACTAAAAATTAAATAAGTACGATACACATAAAAATAAAAAATCAAATATATTATAAATCCCCACCATATACTAACATGTCACTTTCCACATTCTACTTTTCCCCAATAGGTGCTCCCCTTCAAATTCGTTGATGGAGTTTACATCCCAAATGTGATCCACATTAATACTTGCAGCTATCTTAGGAAGATATTGAGTAATATAAACCATGGTTTTATATACCATATATACCTCTACCATAGAACCCTCTGGATGTGCTCTTTGTCTAACCAAAGCCTTCAATTATTTCAAGTGCCTCTCAACCATCCACATTGACCTTGTGTGTATAGGTCCACACTTTTCAATCTCCTCAAGTTGGTGTACAAGGTAGTGTTCTTGTGCATTGAAAAATATCAGAGGTAGATGCTTTTTCATTTCACACATTAGACGAGAAATTTATAACCTCCAATACTTTATATCTTCTTTATAGATTTCTTTAGATGGAAACCATATACAAATGATGCAAGCAAATCACATGTTTCAACAAAAAAGTATATAGTACTAAATTACAAGTAAAACACATGCAGTCAAATATAAGTTGTACAACGAATTGAACAAAATACACTTTGCATATAATTCGCCACTTACCTCATGTATTTTCCAAGATAATATATAAATTGTTTGACATTGTTGTCAAAGTTGTCTGGGAGAGATAGTGGTAGAACATATTGTATCATAAAAAATAAATCATTATTTATTCCCAAATTAGTAGGTAAAAAAAACACAAACAAGATGTTTCACCAATATAGAAATATATACACCAAAATAATTACCTTAATAAAGGTATGCCAATCATGAATTTTTATCCCACCTAATTCACATTTCTTTGTTAGGATATTCTTATGTTTGAAGAAAATCCAATGGGAAATTTAATTTTTCAATAACCTCTTTTACATCCTTGCTTTGATGCTCTGTCAATAACCATGGAAAGGCGCTTATATTTTGGTCATCTTTCTATTTGAATGAATCACACTATTCATTGCATGATTGGCCTCCTTAATGTCATTACAAATATTCACAATTTTTCTTTGTAACTCCTTCCATCTAAGATTCACCATAATGTTTTGGGAACATTCTCCCGATGTGCATTGTATCAAACAAATGAACAATTTCTAAGTGATCAGAGTAGGGGAGCCTACTGAATTGTACAGGATAACTTTTCATTCCTCGTGGAGGCACCCCATTATTAATTCCTTCATGACGACCTTCAAGGTGAATCATATAAATTCAAGATATTACAACAATACTTTTCAATTAGTATAATGAACAAAATGCAATAAAAATATAAAATATTACAAAAATTTCATGTATGATATTCATAGATGATTTGATCCAATATACCTTGACGATTTTTATTATATTGCAACTTCCATAAACGAGGTGTTATTCTCCTTCGTTATAATCCAGACTCTTATTTCTCGTTGAAAAGATGTTTCTCAGTACTTTGATACCTATGGTTCTTAGACAGGAAGTTCCTATACTCATCAAACACCTCATTTCCTAAAATTCTTGAACGAATATATTTCATCTTAGGACCACAATCTAGACATGAAAATTTACCCTTTGTTTGAAGACCTGCAAGAGATGGATTAAATTTTATATCAATTATTCGAAGTATGTTTAATGAAGGGATTATATAAAAAAACATGTATGATATGAACTTCATAAAATTAAACACTATATATTAAAGTGCATTGTAACGTTATAACATACCACATAAATGTGTTAGCCCTAGAGCATCATGAATTTTCCATACAAGCATTGCATGGAATTTAAATTCCCTTTGCACACCTACTGGTCTAGAGATATCATACATAGTGATGCCCTTCCATAACTCTAGTAACTCATCGATAAGAGGCTCTATATATACATTCATATCTTTGACTTGGTACTTACCTAATAAAAAAATATCAAACATAATTATAAAACATAATTAAACATATATGAGTAAACAAAAAAATATAATACATAATTATGAAACAAACAAGACAAATGAGATGTTACCGTGTTTAAAAAATGTATTCTAAACAAATACCTGGAACAATCATTGCCAACATTATTTGTTCCCTCTTTATTGAAATCCATGGAGGAATGTTATTGTTGATAAAAAAAACAAGCCACATAGAGTAAGTAGATTTGAGATCTCCAAATGGATTGACACCATCAGCTGCCAATGAAAGCTTAAGATTATGAGGTTCATCTTTAAAATGTGGCCATATTTCCTCTATCTTCTTAAATGCAGATCTATTCACATGCATTTGAAAAAGACCATATTTACTTGTGTTCTTTGCATGGTAATCCATAAAATGTGTTATGCTTTTGCACTTGAACAATCACCACAAACGTGGAATTATGAGAATATAACAAAGAACTTTGCGAGGCACCTTTTTTTCTACTTGATCGGTTTGATATCTACTAATTTGAAATTCCGTACATTCTTATTTTGGTGCATGTCCTCCATAATATAGAATATGATCATCAGGACATGCATGAATAGTTTGATACTCCATTCCAATATCTTTCATTATGACGTGTAATTCTTGGTATGTGCGACATAAAACATTTGACGGTGGTAACGTAAATTCACCTAACAATCTACAACATCAAAAATCAATACTGGTTAATGTAAAGAATATTGATCGTACATATTGCATCCAAATTTTACAAATGATCAAATAACAATTAAAATATAGGAAAAAGAAAACCTTTATCATCATGTACTAACTGTGACAAAATGTATTACATATCTTAGCAGTTGTTTGGCATAAGTGTTTGACAAACCATTCATAACCTTTAAGTTCATCAGCAGCAATATAGAAGAGAGAAGACTTGCTTAAGAGCCTTCATAAAGAGGTTGATTTTCCTTCTCAAGTATAGGTATATCAAAAACACCATCAAGTTGGTCGCCATCATCATCTATTCCAGCATTATTAAATGACTCCTCGATCAATATCTTTGACCCATCTTATTTAGTTGTGTTATTAACATCATCATCTTCTTCCATAGAATCATTAACTTGATCTTCAATATTCGCTCCATGTTCCTGAACAAGAATTTGTACAGCCATGCCTTCCTCCACAAGAAGTGCCCCAGGGCGTCGTTCATTTATAATTACAAACAATCAATATTAGTGTAGATAACAAATATTAAAACAATACAAATGTTTACAAATATAATATAGGAAAACAAAGAACGGGAAAAATAATATCCATATTTCCTTTATTGTCCTTATGACCCCTAATGCTTATAAGTATTAACACTTCAAGGTGCTATAATAGGAACAAAGAATCTCCATATTTCTTTTATTTTCCTCTTCTTGAAAAATATGGCATTCATCCAATGTGGGATTTCCACTTTCCATTATTGAATTTTTTTTTAAATGTCGACGTTACTAGGAACTAGAACTGATCTTCAAAACTTTTAAAAATGAAACAATTACGAATATAAAAAAAAAATAGAAACTCTACAAATAATTCTCAAACAAAACATCAGTACCAATATCAAAAGAGGAATTAGCAACTCTACAAATATTTCTCAAACAGAGCCCTATGCAAGTAAAATAGTGAAAATATTCCTATGCTACTTTTTTAATTAAGCTCTAAGACCAAAATGGATGAAGGAAAAAACAATTATGATTGCATTGCTAATTCATAATATTAGTGGAGGATAATAATGATAGAAATAATAACTAGGGACGATATTCATGCCCGCCTTCAAGGTTTCAATACTCACTACAATATTTTTTAGTTCTTTTTATTAAAAGTCTCATTCTATTATAGCCCCTACATTTTTTACAAGGGAAGTAGCATTTTCGATCACCCAAAGCCTCAACCAATGCAGATCACAAGTCTCGACCTTATCCTCCTAGAGGAATGTTATGTGAAAAATTTTCCTTACCAAACTTTCAATGATGATTATCTTAAAAAATCAACTTTGGTAGTTTAACTATTTGTAATGCAATTAACAAAATAAAAATAACAATGTATTTTGACCTAAAAATATCCCTTATAACCTCTGCAAACCATCAATAGTATAACAACAATGTCGAGTGTATTTAATATTTCAAACTTTTTTAATTATGTATCACACTTTCGTCGGACTTCCGACGGATGTTGGCGAGAGATACGTTGCTTAACAACCAAAAATATTGTCTTTGTCAAACGTTGATACACACATCATTGACCTACTTTCCCATCGAATAAACGACAACCGTTGACTTGGTCAATAGTTGGATATCCAACAACATTCACTAGCATCGAATATTCAAAGAACATTGGGGATTTTATAAAAAAATTAAAAAAAAAATGCAAGTAAACTCCAACAGTACGACCGATTTTATCCATACTTTCGGAGTACATAGTCATTTTTTTTGTACATATGTAGTAGTGAAATTTTCAATTTTGTTCCCTCTTGCTCACTCTATGTACCTCTTCCCTTTCGTTGGATCCAATGGTGTAGTAACTTTCAAATCTCCTACCTCAAATATCGTCTCCCTCCTCTTCAAATTAATAATCGTCTGATTATCAAAGGCCCATTGAAGTCCCATCAATGCAGGATATGGTTGACTATCATCCATGATCTCAATGAATTAAAAATATACTACATTGCGCACTCCATCTATATTCATAGGTACTCCTATCAATCGGCCAATCGGGACTATCTTGTGTTGATTCTCCAACCTTAGTTGGATAGGAGACCAAATCAACTGGGGTTTCCCCATCATTTCCCAGGTCTTATTTGGTAACACATTCACATCCGAACCCAAGTATAAAATAACATTATCCACATCATATTCCCCAATATGTGCACTTAATTTTAGTTCTTCGTTGGTCCTCTTTCTGCACAGTACTTGATTCACTACCCTCTGTGAGATAGAAATTTCTCTTTCTTGCATGCAATAATCAATCATTTCATATAATTCACTCAGTGCAGCTTCATATTTCATCAACTCTACACAACTTCTCAAAAAATCCCTTAGAGTACTTGCTTTCCCCAATGTCTTCTCTGGCATTGTACGATCACAAACATGTGGCATCGATGATGTTGATGCTACCCAATCTGGTCCTAGTATCTCTTTTCTTTCCCTCTGATATGTCTCATTTTCTTACCAATTTCCTTACATGTTTATCAGTCGTCTTCCCTCCATTCGTCACATCAGCCCATGTTCTATTTCCTCCATGCGTAACAGCTACAATTCTATGTCCTTCATTGCATTTATCGGCTGATATTTTCTGGATGTTCTTACTTGGGTTTTGGTTTTGATTCCCTCTTGCCTACCATTTCACAAGTAGTTGAGGAAAGTATTTTGTCACATGATCTAGTGCTCTACAGTATGTGTATGTTGTACATGGATTTGGGTAGTCATGAGCTAAGTGTTCTGGTTGATTACAATTATAACATATTATTGGTCCTCTACCTCCTCTGCCAAAATTTTCTCTACCTCTACCTCTACCTCTGCCAAAATTTCATCTTTTTCCTGGATTAAAACCTCTCTGGTTATCATATTGTGGACCACCTCCTTCTATTGCATCATTATCCTTATGAATCTTGTACATATATTAATTACTCTCTCTCATCAAATCAAATGTGCAGAAATCCCTCTCTTCATGCCTGACTGACTTGCATAAGTTGCAAAATAATTTCCTTCGCGTACTCTAGTATTTATGCGTTAATGGACACGCAGTCGGATGATGTCCCCATTTCTTACATATCTCACAATATCCCCCCTAGTAATGGATTCGGTGCTCCAGTTTCCAAATACTACTCAAATATTGGGCATTCATCCTTATGGCGGCCTTTAATACTACACTTGGTACACCAGTCTTATTCTCGTTTCTCCTTCCCTTTTGTAATTTCTTCCAGTTGAATTGTCAAGGTAGCTATTTGTGTTTGGACTTGTGTCATCCCTCCACTGTATCCTACAGAGAATGATCCAATTTCATTGCAATTTAGAAATCTTCAGGATGCAACAGAACCTTTTGAATCAATGGCCTGCGAATGTGTGGTATAAGTCCTGCAATAAACCATTCTTGGTGTTGTTGATCATGGATCTAGAATGTTTATCTACCCATCAAATACTTAAACCTTTTATCATAGTCCCAAAATGACTCATTCTGCACCTGTTTGATTTTCTTCAATTCGGTGATGTACTGCGACTCATATTTTGGCTTCTTGAACTCTTTCAACAATACTTGTTTGATTTTTGCTAACGTCGTGGCTTGTACTGTAGGTGTGGTACTCTCTAGTTTCATGTACCAGACTAATGTGTGGCCCCTAAATGTTTTTTCCAACCGTGCAAACTTTACGACCTTATCTTGGACATTCTTCACAACCCAAATTGTTTCACATACGAATAGATATTTCTCTGTGTCCTCCGACCCAACTCCCTAGAACTCATGCACTATCAGGGTGTTGTCTACCCATGCCATGTTATTTTGTGTAGTACCTCCCCTAGGAAATGTTGGTTGACTCTGACACAACGCACTGCTTCCACTGCTCTGGTTACTGCTACTATGTCCTCCCTTGCTAACTATAAGTGATTTTGACAAATCCTCAAATGTGATTTCCAATCTAGGTGACGCACACAGGGTCGTGGAATCGACACAGGATCCATTCTGAGTAGGAATTACCGTCTCTTCTATTATAGGACTAGACTGAGACAATATGGATGATTGTACATGGTTCTCCTCCCTCAGTCTCACTGTGCAACTCTCATTTCCCATCCCTGAGCTTTCGCCTCTTCTACCTTCTCCCACTATGCAATACTCCAAACTTGTATTCTTCTTCTTATACAACCATTTTGGTTCTCTGCATCCTCATTCCCTCCCTTATGTCTTCATATATCCATTCATTCTTTCCTACCTTCATACTATCTTCTTGTCATCCCCTAGTTCCCCTATGTGCATGAAGCCCCTTAGAAATCAAACTCCATTGTCATCACACACTTGTCGCGCAACAAAATCTTTATCCACGTACCCAAAGATTTCATTAACCTTCCACACGTACCTTTGAAGAAATCCCTTTCTGCAACACTATATGACTGGGTACAATCCACTACAAATTTGGTAATATAAACTCCCAATATACTATCCACCCAGAAATCAACTGCATGAGATGTATTATTTATTATAGAATTCAACTGCCTCACCAACACATGAGACTAGTTCCTCAGTG
This sequence comes from Picea sitchensis, assembly GCA_010110895.2. NCBI lineage: Eukaryota > Viridiplantae > Streptophyta > Pinopsida > Pinales > Pinaceae > Picea > Picea sitchensis. The sequence continues at coordinate 24,495 of SNQJ01S0112948.1, forward strand.
TCGGAGTTCGGTACCTTCCAGTATTCTCCACCAATCTTTCAAACTACTCAATTAAGATAATTGGGAAATTTCCAAATAAAATCTCATGAAGTTCTGTGTACACATACATTTGCATTCATTTCTCTTCATCCATCCAACGGTTTTATTATCTTTCTGAGAAAATTATCGTTCCCTCCCTTCTATCCATTATGAGATCTCTTTCTTATTCGACCTCCAAAACATTCCCCCAATCACAGATTCTGGATCCCGAAAACGGAATCATCTGTTGGTGCGTGGTTGTAAGACCCTAGGTTCAAGTTATCTAACCAAAAAAATGCTTCAAACATCGGCCCTTTTGGAATCACCTGCATGCAAGTGAAGTCTCACTCGACGCATCTATTGGGGCTGTAGGAACCAAGTTTCTACAGTAGTGAGGGGATGGGAGGCAATTATCCTCTTCATTCTAACTTATCTATTCCTTGTGCATTATCATGTGTTTTTTATTCCTTGATTAATTGGTGAATTCAATTATACAACACCGTTATATTTCAACTTGCACATAAACTATTTACCATAACATCCATAACTATTGCGCGGTGATCATATAGTAAACAAATATATTCTAACATGCATAAAACTACTATTCATAAACAATCACATAAATCACACACATAAAGAGATAGAGTTAGCGTGGTTCACCCAACTTTGGGCTACATATACAATGATTGGATTATTTATTATGCTTTATGTAATCATTCCAGTATTGCGCTCTGTGCTTACAATAGATACATCATGATATCTCTCTCCACCTTACCTATCCACTCTGCAATGCAAGCCTCTTTCTACAATTTCTCCCTAAACAATCAAACCTAGACTCTCTCTCATTCTTAGTCTTTTCTCTCACTCTCTTTGCAAACCCCTTTCTTCCCAACCCATTACATATTTATACATGGAAGCTAGGGCTCAAAACCCTATATTTTTATCCCCAAAACCCGATTACAACTCATTTTGAATCATTAAAACTCATTTTGGCTCGTTGTTCAAGTGTTCTTTTCATGCTTTTGCATCTGCGTGCTTCTTTTGCATTCTCGATTGTTGTTCCTCCTTATTTTGTGTGTCTCTGTGATTTTTCATGTCGAATTGTTGGCCTTCAATTTCTCCTTCTTTATCCTCTTGTTTTATTCTCTTGCTTTATTCTCCTACTTTATTCTCTTTCCTTTTGCTGCCAAGTATGTTTTTAATGCGCACTTCAATCCTAAATGCGTCGTTACTGCGCTCTCTACTCCTGCCTTCTCTTTTTTATTTTTTTGTTTCACACCTCCTCCATACTTAATATTTTCCTCAAAAATGTATCCAAAATGATTGTCCAACACCTATATGGGTGGACCATTGAATTATTCCTTAGTTTCTATGAGCTAGTTAAGGAGAACCCAATTAGGGTTATACAAGAAGTAAATATTTCTAGAATGATGTTAGGTACTTGTAATTCTACTTTTATAGCTCCCATTTCAAATAAAGATTAACCTACTTACTTTGATTACTTTAGACTTATATCCCTTCAAAATTTCACTTATAAAATAATTGCTAAACTCCTAGCTATGAGAATAAAATGAGTCTCATATGGTGTAATATCCTCATAAAAGTTTGAATTTCTAACGAGTAATTCCACAAGCACTATTCCACAATCACACCATACCAAACATTTGGGGTCATTACTAATTGTACAACATATTTCCAAATATGTTGAGCATAACGATAACTACCCTCTAGTGTTTATATATTGTGAACAATACTTGTGGAACTAATCATCATTCCTTTTTAGGCAAATGCCCCAAAGAAAAAGACATGGGAATGATGATCAAGAATGAGACATGGAAATGAGATAGGTTCTAGCATGCTTATTTAAAATATTAGTAGTGAAACTTTTCATTTAATGATTTTTCTTGTTGAGAGTTGGGACCATGGAAAAATATATCCAAATAAAGTCATTTAAAGCACCACCAATTCCAAACATTACACTTAGAAGTTGAGAGGAGGAGGGTATTCTCTCTACTCGAGGGATTTGTTATTTTATATAGTGGGGATTATAGACACCTTTTATTTTTCCTTTTAGATAAATACCTATGTTGTTGCACTACAAATATAGTACTTTTTGAGATCTCTTAGGGATTGTTTCTTGAGTTTAGTTAGACAAATGTTGTTTTGATTTGGACAAATAGCTTGTAGTTCTGTACATATATCATGTGTCAATGTGAAAAGTAGTTTTGGTGTTTGACTAAGTCTTATTTAAATCATGTTATGATGTGGGAATTTTTGTAACATTATTTTGTATAAAGTTTTAAAGAAAATACTTTTTATTCCATAAAATATCACCATGTTTTCATAATAAATGTGATATATTTGGCTCACATGTGACTCTTTTTTTAATTCAGAAATATGTCAATTTGATTACACATAATGAATCAGTATGTGAGTTTAAAGTCTAATCATTATCCACGTATCAAGAACTATAACCAGTTAATTTCATTCGAGAATCTTGTCAATGCAGAATTAATTATATGCGATGTTCTTTTACAATATGATAATATTGCTTGAAGCTTTGAATATTTTATTATTTTGTTTCTTCAAACTATTACAAAGACTAATCATCTCAAAGACGGGTGACATGTAACAAACCTAATTAAATATAATTAATTATCATAAAAAGTCATATTTTTTTATGATATCCATGCCCTTTACATAGAATAAATTTACAATGTTCTTCACTATGTATCAAACCCTTGTATCATTTCAATTATTAAAGATATTTTTAAGTGTTATGTGTCACATTCTCGTAGGATGTTTTTCTAAATCTTGTTATTATGCACTTCTTGAGGGCGTACGACATCATAATGTTTCTCACTTGGTTACTTGGCAACATCAAGGATACTTCACCTAGAGCATAACCATACTCTATTCTAGGCTACAGGTGAGTCACAATCCTACTCTAGTGAAACTCTTGTATGGTTAGACAATTTGTTAAAAATCTTAACACTTAAACATTTAAGCATATATCCATGAAATGAGAGAACACTTGCAAAACAAACAATAGACACACAAATATAATGTGAACGAAAGAAAATATGACTAACACCCATCTAAGTCTTATTATTACGAAACAATTACAATATGAGCACTATAGGCTTAGTTTACAACTTAAGCATAGTCACAAGACTCGCCCCACCTCGCCTCACCAAGACACTCATACATAGATTTGTCACACCAAGACTCATCTATCGTAACAAATTTTGCAACTTTGCGGTACACCCCAAACGTATTCCCACCACAAACTCTCCATCTCTTCTCTGTCACAAGACTTCACACAACCCTGTGTTATAAAAACAGGACTGCAGAACAATAAAATAAAATAAATGCGGAAACAAAACACAGAAGATACACAATACAAGAGAGACACAGATTTATGTGGTTCACCCAGTGTGGTCAACGTCCACCAGAGAAATTTCCAGGTCCTTTCTTTATTATTATCCAGCAAAATGAAAGGATACAAACTACAGCAAAACCCGTTGTAACTTCCTCTTCTTTCTCTCACAGTCTCCTCTCTCAGAATACAATACTCGCCAACATACATAGCCGCAATACATTTCCCTCATAAAAGAGGGTTGCCTTCTAGGGCAAAAACCCCTAACATAATCTCTATTGTTAGATCTACGACCTTATAATGAACAGTCCAGATTTACAATGAAATTACAATATACTTTTACAAGGCAATTTTTTCTTCGAGGGCTTCGCCCCCGAACCCCCGCTAGGGGCCCGCTTGCCCCCAGACCCCCCAGTCGGGGGGATAGCCCCCCCGGACCCCGCAAAGGGGGTACCCCCCCTCTGCACTCCCCTGCGTGGAAGAGTGTACATACTTCTGGGGTGTAAATACTTCATGGGGTATAAACACGGATGAAAGTAAAAGACCTCTAAATCAGGAAGATAATCAGGCTCCACAACCAACAATCTCCCACTTGGACATTGA
>SNQJ01S0112951.1:8199-32736 GCA_010110895.2 Picea sitchensis
ATTGTGTATATATTTCCACCATGGAGATAACATGGAGGCTTCTTAAATGAAGGACTATGAATTTAACATTGGAAAATGTATTTATGGAGAATTTGGAGACTTCCCCTTTAATTCTTATAGAATAAAATATAAATCCATTTTTTTATTTCTAAATCTTTATAGTTGGATAAATACAAAGATTTATATTGTTTTTTAGGGTTATTCAAGGTTAGGATTTTTATGTTTGTGAAATCCATGCTTTAATATTCTTTATACATTCACTTTGTGTTCTTTCTAGGGTTGAAATTGCTTTTATACTTTTATCTTTTTATTTTGGTAGAAGAAGATAATTATATTATAGGCATGCATTAACTCAATAAAAATACATCCAAAATTAGGCTAATCTCACCAACAGATTAAAAGGCTTTAGTTAATAGATTTGACTACAAATACTTGAAGTCCTTTGGGGTGCCCAACAAAATTTGCATAATTTTGTCTTTTTTATTTTGATAAAAGAAGATATTTATATAACAAGTAGACATTAACCCAAAAAAATACATCCAAAAGGCTAGTATTGCTAGTAGATTGAAAGATCTTTAGTAGAATGAACTAGGTTGACAGATAAGAATGGTGATACTTTCCATTATCCGATACCAATACCATTTATAAGTCTTCCAACATTAATTTCAAGGTTGGTAGGTTAGAATAATCACTTTTTGTTACCAAAGGTATCTCATTGTGTCATCTACTTTATTTTTGAAAACAAAGAATGAAAGTAAATATATCAAAGCTCACTAATCACCAAAAAGTCTTCATTATTATACATAGTTGCAATCATGTGATATACACAACTCATGAGTACATTTAGTATCTACATATACAAATACATTATATATACATGCAATATTTTAGAGTAGCAAAAGAGGCATATGTAGTGAAGGGAGTATCTCTACCAAATCATAAATGATAGAGATTGAATTGTTAACATCCTTTATCTAGGAATTAATTTTGGAAATAGGTCAATTGTAAAACACCTTAAAATTTAATACAATTATAAACTTCAGATTTTGTAATGATGAAAACTAAATAGCTGGTACAACTTTAAGGGACAATGCAAACTTGGGGAAGGGGTTAACCATCTTGTTTGTAAATGATAGTAATGCCCTTCGGATATTTTATTTCCTACCATGGTTAAATATTTTTAAATTGCGATCTTGTTTATCATATTAAAGTAATGTTTTTGGCAAGGTTTGTTTCCCAGTATGTTATATATTGGGGTGCCAAACAAATCCCTTCTTGTAAACCTTGTAACTAGTAAATTTTTTAACAATAAATCTAGTTGTTTCCATTCTAAGAAATTATTTAGATATGCCTTCCATTATTTGTATTTGTTCTTCTTGTTGCAAAAATATAGCATTGTATAAATGTTTCTTGCATCAACTAAAAAAAACAAAATCTATTTTATTTATTTCTTATATTTATGGTTTTCTATATGCACATATATTCTTCATTTAATTAGAGTTTTAACCATCCCATCTTTCTAATTAATTGGTGAATGTTTACTCTTTAATATGTCCAATTCTTATATAAACTATAAACTATGCAAGAAGTTTATATGTAAGAAACTAGTGTGTATCCATAATCCTATTAGGATATAAGCACAACAACCCCTCCATTTTCATAAACAAATCTAGGCTATTTTCTAAGGATTTTTTTATTATAAGAACAACATGCTATTATTAATAATATTGTTGTTAATAATGCCACTAATTCACACACTAACAATGTGTGGAAATTAAGAGTTTGAAAAACCTTTAGTGTTAGTAGATTTGACTACAAAGGCTTCAATTCCTCGGGGTACCAAATATTTTTTGCATATTTCTATATTTTCTATTTTTGTAGAAGAAAATATTCACATCATAGGTAAGCATTAACCCAAAAAAGTACATCCAAAAGCCCGAGCTTGCTAGCATATTGAAAGGCCTTTACTGTTAACATATTTGACTACAAATGCATGAAGTCCTTCGGGTGCCAAACAAAATCCCCTCCTATAGATCTTGTGTTTGGCTGAATTAATCACATGGGTGAGCAATCTTCAGTCAGTTATGTGTAATGTAGGAAAGTAACACCATATACAATGAATTAAAGGGTTAAAATAGATGCAAAATATGGGGAATTACATGAAAAAAATGCATATTTAACACAGGTGCAAGAACTGATCAAGAAAACAAGTAGTTACCAATGGAAAAGGTCTTTGAATGACAACACTGTAGAGGTGATGATGAGAACACAGGTGGTATGTATCCCCTTCTCCTCCTTGGGAGGGCTTCCTTTTATAGAATTCCTTCACATCTTTTGTTAACCAATTTTGATTGTGAATAGAGATCATGGAGTGTCCCTGAAGCAATGGTTGCAGAGCGTGACAGGATGACCTCTGTGCTGAGGTGATGCGAAATGCGGGCGACCAGATAAATGCACTGTTTGGTGCGCAATTATCTGTGCTGAAGTGATGCGAATCACACAATTTTGACTTTATCAACTCGCACTGGTGCGCACTGATAGCGCTAATTTCCTTTTGGTATGTTAAGCGAAATTTCTGAAGTCCACTTTTCCTAGTTTTGTGCTTTGCTGAGTGAGGTTTGTTAATGCTCTGAGTATGCATTTTGGTGTATTTAACTAATGACTTCTCCGGTGATCACCTGTATTGTTTGGTGAACGATTTTTAGGTGATAGTAGATGTCCCCTGATGTGTGAGGTTAGGAGAAATCATATAGCCGAAATACATCATCGTTTCTTTTGTTTGTGTGCTGCTGCTAGTACGAAGAAAGAGAGAAATATTTTTCAAGGGATAAGAACGGTCATTTGGAGGAAGAAGGGGAGAGACACATGTAAAAAGACTACCTTACTATGGAAACAATAATTTTATACAAACGAGGTGGGAATGCCCCATACTCGTGTCTTAACCATATGTAATTTACAATAATAAACATGTATGTATGGATGATATTGTAAGTGAAAGCTTTGGTGAAGTAGAAATTTGTAGCGCCCTTGGGGGCATCAATAATGACAAATGACTTTTCTGGAATGAGAACGTACTCTACAACTTGGAGTGAACATTTGTGATGGGTGTTCATGACTCAAAAGGTGTTGATGGCTTGGAAAGTTTAGAGGTCTTCAATTGGTACTGAGAACTACAACTGTCGCGAAGTAAGACTCACCCTACTATGGGGATGTGTTGATGTCGAATATCAGGGGGTCAATCAAGTAGAGAGAGATGATGACTCTCTCTGTCTTGTCTGAGGCTCATCATTTGTATCGTAATGAGAACCAAGATACCGCAACGTCCTTGGAAACTAATGTTTGAGGTCTACAAGAATGGAGCCACAAGTGCAAGCGATAGAGTGCTCCTTGAAATCAACTGATTAATATGGTATCGGGTACTAACTTGTAAGGGTGATGATTGTTTGGTAAATATGGATGAGATCGATGGTAGATGGGACTCAATAATTCCCTGGGTTGGAGCATAAGTGACAGTTGATAGTTGCAACAATTAAATATTCAATGGGACAAAAAGTGGTCCGAGGTTAGGGGAACAATAAGGCATTGGCCATGTATTGTCAAATTGTAACCGAGGGTGACGAGGCTACAAAGAGTTGGTGGTTATAGGTTAAAACTCACGAATAAATCCAGAGCTGGGATACTAGAGGTTTGGCCAATAAGATTGGACTTCGCATACAAGGGTGGTCAATACAAATGCTCCACCCAAGGGCGACTAGTGTTACCGCCCAATAAAAAATGGAACCATTGGATATGACAGCCTAAGTCTATTTGATTGCGAGAAATTAAAGTTCATTTTATACAATTACCAAATGAATGAAAACAATTGCTTGGGTTGAATGTGCATGCATAGAAATGGGTGCCCCAGTGAAAGTATGGCTTGGCCTCATGGGGGCACATGTGTCTTATACAAAATGAAGGGTGGGGGCCCCATGGGTCGGTCTCTGTTTTAGGTGAGTGGATGGGGGATTGGGTTGTAGATGGGGGACTGATCTTGGAGGAGATGAGGGGCTGAAGAACATGCAAAGGTGCATTCAACACAATCAACCAAAAACTTACGAAAATGCAGGAGTCCATGGGTGAATAGGCCAACAATGTGGTGAGAATAAATATGAGGTTTATTCTTGGAAATGCAAACTACTTGGACTCTCTGTGTCTATGGGATAAAACAACATGGGTGTCGTTTTTTCTGGGGGCTCTAAAAAAAATGCGAGACAACTCATCTGGGTGAAAAAATAGATTATTGACAAAACAAACACTCGACTGCAAGTGGAGCTAGGTGAAGGTGTTGTATTACCAGGTGTTGTGAACTTAAAGGCAGATGTCAGAGGGTGATATTGGTAAATGCAATAAGAGGGAGTGATTACATGCCAATTTTGAAACACATACCTGAAGGTGTCATGTAATGATCGTAACTAGAAGTGTTGTGAGCCTACTAAGGAGTACCTACACACAAAAACCAAATACCCAAAGTGAAAAATATCCGTTGAGTAAAGATCATATTACGAGAATTTGAAAAAAGGGTATTGAACAAACATACCTATAATTAGGGTGTTGGGATAGGGATCCCGATGAAAGTGTGTGAAACACGACATAGATCATACCATTGTGTAGAATGGAAATTGGATCTCACAATGGTGTGAACATTTCAAAAAACATAGCTACTGAGCTCCCGTACGGGCGAAAGGAAGTTGGGCCCATGCCAAGTAAATAATAGTGGGTCCCACCATGCCACCTCATTTGTACTTGTGGTGGCATGGATGTATGTTCCTCTAATATGTGTGTGATATTTTGAGCTTCTTTGCACTCTCGTTGGACATCGGATCTCAACCGCGAGAGACCTAAGTAAGGGGTCTTAACCTCCCAGTGATTTTGGGAATTTCAATTTTTTGCATAGGACCATACAACCTCTTTTTTGAAAAGGGTTTCACTATATACATGGGAGATCAAGAGATACCTACGTTGATAAACACAAGTATCTCTTGATCTCCTGTGGTGTATAACGCGGGCATCTACTTTATAGTCACGTTGAGGTAATGACATGGTGTAAATATGCTAGTGGGGCACATGATTTGTGCATGTATATTTGGCACTTAACACACCTCTTGATTGAATGAATGCAATCATGAAATAGGGTGGGCCAAAGGTAACCATCCCTCATGACTTTCTGGGTAGTGGACATACCAGAGAGGTGTCCACCACAAGTTCCATTGTGTCAATTGTTCATGACTCTCTTTGCCTCATCAAGGGTGAGACAACAACGTAGGAAAGTATCCACTCCTTGTTGGTATAGTAAATCTCCGATGAGGAGATAGTGTGGGGCTTGGTGGTGGATATGTCGACGATCATCCCAAGAGAGACATGGGACAAAATTTTGGGTGCATAGGTAGATGAGGATGTCACTATACCATGGGCCGTTAGATGAAATAATGAATATATGTTCATTAGGGAAATTTTCGTTCACTAGTGTGTTTGTTGTATTTGATGGGAAATCAGTAATGAATTCTGAAAGGACCAGTGCTTTCTTACTCTTAGGGGTTGTGAACTATAAGTCATATTCTTGCAAAATTACAATCCACCGGGTGAATTTCTCATTGATCTGGCATCGACGGAGCAAGTAATGCATGGGATTTGAATTTGCAACGACCTTGGTGGCTCAGAGAAAAATGTAGTGGCGTAGCTTCTTGATTGCTAGGATAACAACTAGGGTGACTTTCTCCTCGTGGTTTTATATAAGAGGTGGCCCCGAGATGTTTTTACTAATATAGTAAATGACATGTTCGTGCCCATCTTCGCCTTGATGGAAGAGGACTCCTGCAATTGATAACTTTAAGGCGGAAAGGTATAGGGTATAATATTTTTCAAATTCGAGGGAACTGATCAAAGGGGCTTTGGAAATAATCACTTTTAATTCCTTGAAATGTTGTTGAGCTTGTTGATCCCATTTAAATGGGATGTCTTGGCGTAACAAGCTTAAGAAGTTGTGAGTGAAAGTTGCATAATCAAGGGTGAAGCGACACAAGAAGTTAAATTTACCTTTAAGGATTTGCAGTTAATGCAAATTATTTGGAGGGGGGATGTCACTGATGGCCTAGACCTTGAGGGTTTCCACTATGATCCCCCACTGGGATACTATGAATCCAAGTAATCTCCCGATGGTAATGCATAAAACACACTTAAGGGGGTTTACATGAATGTTGTATTCATGACATTTTTGGAATATGATTCATAGATCCATAAGGTGCTAGGACCATTTTTTGGAGCGAGCTGTAAGATTTTCCAAGTATGTGAAAATAGGGTGGGCGAGGTCATGAAAGACACAAGTCATCATCCCCTGGAATGTGGCTCCAATATTTTTGACTCCGAAGGGAATGAAAAAATATTTGAAGGTGCCCCAAGGGGTGGTGAATGCTATCTTATATTGATTTGCATGGTAGATTTGAATTTGGTTGTAGCTAGAAAATATGTCCATAAATGACAGGGCTTCATGGTTGGCGCAAGCATCAATTACATGAATGATGAAGGGGGTGGGAAAGTTGTCCTTGGGACATTCTTGGTTGATGTCTTTGAAGTCAGTGCATATACAAATGGTTCCATGTTTTTTGTTAACATGGACGAGATTAGAGACCCACGATGTGGATGCAATGGGGTCTATGAACCTAGTAGTACGTGACAAGTTGATTTCATATTTGATAGCTATATCTTTTGAAGGATGCAAGGGCCTCTATTTTTTGTGGACTGACGTAACATCTAGAAAAGTCTTGATTATAGGTTCGATAGTGGTTGGGTCTAGGTTGGGAATTTCAATATATGAACAGGAAAAAACATCATGATATTGTTGAGAAAGAGCCTTGTAGGCAAGGACTTCTTCACTAGAACATGCGACACCAAGGTGAATTCTTCAACAATGCTTGGTTTGATGGAAATTCCACCTTAGTGGTTGGAGAAATGTTGGCCATGTTCCCTTCTTAAAAAGCATCAGGGGTGGGGATTATATTTTTGAACCAATTGGTATGCCTTGAGGAATGAATTTTTAGATTCCATTGCACAAATGTTAGTGTCATCAGTGGTTTGAAAAACATATTGAGGAAGGAAGAATGAATGATGGTGCATTGCATCCCAGGGCTAGTTAGGTGTTTTCATGGCCTCTAAAATGCCTTCATTAGAATGAAAGACGTAAGACATAAACATATTTTTAGATTTATGAATATGCAAGTCTGGCATAATGATGCCAGATGTTTCACACGAGTTGGAGATAACATTGGGGGTTGAGAGTCAAAATATATTGACAGAGTGTAATCATATGGGGCTTGTGGGATAGTGGTACTATCGTCAACATGAAAAATTGGTTCAACTGAAGGGAGTGGTCCTTCAATAGAAGAACAATAATAGATATGTACACATGTGTGTGTATCTGGGTGTCCAAGAGGAGGGAGAATCTCTTACTGAGGGATTTTTGGTGAATTAGGTGGGTTCGGAGGAAGGGTTTCTAGTGATAGATGTATTGGGAAGGAATGTGGGGAAAGAGGTATGAATTAATGCTCCTGAATGGGCGGGTGAGGCATATCTTGAGGGGTGGCGGCAATGTTTAGAAGCCTTGTTGTATGGGGGTATGCCCGAGAATTGTTAATGGAAATCATTCTTTGGGTGCAATGCTCAATGATTAATGGACACATATTAGTGAAATGGTCCATTTGACCACATAGTGCACATGGGAACGTCTGAACTTCATTTATCAAGGTGGATACATAATATATATTGCGAGAAATTGATTGGTTGAGTAACGCTGGTTGTGGTACTATTGGATTGGGTTCGGGCAAGGATGTATGCCAAACTGTTGCCAAGGTTTCTCGGAATCAGGGTACAAGGGTGAGTGTAATAGCCATATTGTGAGCATATTCCACACACAAAATTGGTACATAATTTTTTGTTGAGTGTGGGGGTTGATTCTTGGGTAGGTGTGGTGGATGTGGCTACCGGGGTGGGAAACAATGGTGCAACCTAGGGGAGATGGATAAGGTTTCTTAACTATGGAAGGGCAGGACATAAGTTTTCAGGATGACTTGATGCTTCATAGAGTGCGAATTGGGGTTGGACTCGGGAATGGATTGAGTATTTCCCCCAAATTTCTTCTTCTTGGCCTCAATGTTTCTATCCTTACTCCCAATTGGTTGAGGAAAGGGTGGTTGAACCAGAGCCTGCATGGGTATTGCATTTGTTTGAGTGGGAAGTGATGTGATACTGGTACCATAGATGGTGGGTCAAGATACCAAACAAGGATAAATATTACCATGTTGGGAAGGGTAAGGGTGGTTTCTACCTGATATGCCATTACTCCTGGTGGTGGATATAAGAACAATATTTGGGTTAGGGTTGGAGGAAGAGTGTGCCACTTTGGTGGTTGGGAAGTCATGTGGGGAGCCTCGAGAGTAGACTTGGATGTGGATCTCTCAGGGACAAGATGAGGGATAGGTGTTGCAGGAGGGGACATATCAATTGGTTCTACCATGAAAAAAGTGATTATGCATACATGGGAAGAATATGAGGGTGATTAAAGAGGTGGGTCTCCTTGATAAGTTCCCAGGAGTGATGGGTCTTGAAAAATTCTTGGATCTATTTCTACGATTGGTGAGATTTCTGAGTGTGCCATTATGAGGGGAAGGCTATTATCCAAATATGTGGAAGGGAAGGGTTCATAATGTGTTAGTTGGTCCACTGTGACAACCTTCCCATTTTGGGGGAAGATCATGGTGTAAAACACTGATGAGGCCACTGCCTTCATGGCGTACATGTAACTATGTTCAAGCAGGATATTATAGTCCAAATGGGAATTAACGACCTCAATGTATATCGAGACTATTTTTCCTACTAGCTCAATGGGAACATTTTGAAAAATCCCTTCTGGTTGATATGGGTGGCCATCATAAGCTCAGAGAGTGATAACAAAAGGCGTAAGCTTAGGGGAGCCTAAATTTTGCTAGACCTTTTTGGATATTATGCATGTGGATGCACCTTCATCTACGATGAACATACGAACAATTATGTTTCAAATTGTGATGGATATTTGGAAAGCTACTAATGATGAGAGCCAAGGCTTTAAGTTGTCTAAGTCAAAAGTGTTGAGGTGTGAGTCTTAAGGGTCGACTTCCCCTAATGTGGATAACAAGGCATTTCTTTGCAAATGACAGGTTTGAAAAACCTTAAGGATAGACATGGCTATAAGGGATTGAGCCAATTCATCTACAAGGCTATAATTGTGTGCTCTGGCATGTGGGTTATGAGCAGTGCGCCGTAGAGGTGCTCTTGTTACCCTTGGGGTAGGGTCACCACCGGGACACGAGATCATCAGAGGGGGAATTTCTGGTAACTGGGGTGCATCTGACATGGTCAGAGTAGAGTTGAGGGGCATGTCGTATTGATTATTGTGAGTTTGGAAAAGGACCTCCTCCTTTGATGCAAGGAGAATGTTACAGGTTGCGGTATTGTGCGGTTGGACTTGTCCTATGTTAGGGTACTGACCCATCTACCGTGGAGGGGGACCAACATCTTGTTGCGTAGATACCACAACTTGATGGGGGAATGGGTTATGCAGAACTGTTGGTGGTGGGAGTTGAGGGAAGTTCTGGGGAACCTACAGAGCACCCTATGGGGTAGGGGGTCCTGAGGTGTTTATAGACTCCTTAATTCATTTATAGTCAGCTATCTGGGGGAAGTGGTGAGTATAATGGCCATACTCACCACATAATGTGCAGGGGAAGTTAGTTCGAAGGTTGTTGTTCTTTCCCCATCGTTTTTGGCCATTGGTTTTGCCAATATTAAGGTTTTGATTACCCACATTAGGATTTCCCCTAGCTAGTGGATTTTGCTGTTGAGGTTTCCCCCCTTGTCCCTGGTTAGCATTGAATTTATTTTTTTCTTTTTTTTTTTGGTATTTTTCTGCGGTGTGGCAGGGTTAGCCATATTCAATTTTTCAAAATCTTGAACTTTCTAGATGGGTAAAGGTTGGACAAAGTTACCCGAACCTGTGGTTGTCCTTATGGTGGTATTGCATTAGGATGTGGGGGCCCAGGGAAGGGATATTATAGATTGATCTATTGTGTAGGTCCATATGGGTTGAATGATGTGGAAAGTCCTACATTGCAACCTGGGTTATATGAAGACCCATGTGTATGACCAAGAATCAACATACCTTGCTGGGTTATGGGATTCATGAGTTGTGAGGGGTTGTGCCCCCCAACTCTTGGAGGATGGGGGTGCTAGAATGTGTGGATGTGTGTGTATGATGCGCCCATAAGAGGAGGATAGTATGGTACCCCTCCATAGTGATTGGTACCATATGGAAATGAAGGGTTACCATAATGGTTGATGGCCCCAATGAGGTCGTCCACAAAATGGGATGTTTCAGGTATTTCATGATCGAATGGGAGAGGCCGAGGATCATCATGGAGGAATATGTAGAGATATCCCGATTGTGAATAAGTTAGGTTGAAGTGTTGGGGCTTTGTGATGGCCTCATCTTCAATTTGTGGCATAGTGGTGGCATCGTATTTAGCGATGAGTGGTACCAAATATTTGAGGAACCAATATAGGTGTAATTCTAGAGTGGTTTCAATTTTACACAGACTCCGTCATCGACGCATTTCATGGATATGATCCACGATGTGAGTAGAAGTTGTCTAATGAAAATCCGAGAGGATTTCTATGCCCATGTCATGACATGCTGGTATCTAGAAGAACGATAATAGAGCCTTGGCTAAATATGTGAAGGTTTGTGGATTGAACCGTTAAGGTTATTTGAAATAGTCGTAGGAAGATGAAATCATCGATGATGTTATTGGATGAGCACCAAAGGTGAAGCATCATGACGTGGCTAGCCGGGTATTCACCCAGTTTTCCATAAAATTTGGGAATATATGATGACCATTTGGTAGGCATGTTTGGCCAATCTGGATTGTGTAAAATTGGGTCGGTTGTGAGCTTTGTCAAATTTGGGGGATTTAACAAGGATAAATATGGCAAGTGCTATGGTCTTGCCATGGTATGTGATGGTCTAGAGCCGATTCTCGAGGACGAAGGGCTACGAGGTGAGTTGTTGTGATTATGTATGCCAAGCAATGTGGAAGTAAGAAAGGATGAACCGATAATTGCTACACCCAAAGCTGAGTTGNTGGGGGGGGGGGGAGTAGAACTGGTGATGTGGTAAAACCAAGAATACCTACCAACACTGGTGGGAGGCCTTGCAATCATCTGAAATGTCAAATATTTAGTGGATCGCCCATGATTCCAAAAAAACAACAAAGTGTGTGACTTTGGTAAATGTGAAAGAATCAATAACAAGTGGGTTTTAACTAAATATGGCCTACTTTAACAAAGGAATAACAACTGCATATGTTTAAGTAATGAATGAGCATAACACACACACAGACACACACACACAACAACAAAACTGTAAAGTAAGATGTTTGTTAGGTAGGTTGGGATATTATATGTGTGGAGAATGATAAAAAAATGCACGTTTCCTATATACTTATCATCCTTCTTCTCAAATGTCATTGGGCCTTCCAAGAGATCTTGGAAATGGGGTCTCAAGCCATCAAAAGAGAACTAGTGAAGGTATGAAATATTAGTCATAATAAAGGATAGAGGGTGCATATCCCGAAAGAGATGGCGATATTTCCCAATAAATGTTCAAAATATGACCTAGCTAGAGTTGCAACCCACAATCACCATATGTGTAGAAAATCCTAGGTTTTGGCCACTAGGTTACCTAGTTCAAGTGCAACAGGGGACTCTCAGCCTAAAAAAGCGGTTACGGGTTGGGTAACCTCACAAGGGTTGGGTGTCTCAAGAAGGCATGCACGGAACAACCGAAACTTGGCACTTTCCCCTTCATAGGTATCTCCTTTCCTTATGGTTTAGGAACACTTGAATTGGAGGATTTTAAGTTCCCTAAACAATCAACCACTAAGGTTCAAAAATGAAAAGAGATAACATGGGATTTTTTTGATACCTACCCCAAAATCCTAACTTAGACTAAAATATTGTTTTGTGACCTCATGTGGAGGATTTTAGTGAGTTCTTAGGGTTGAGTTTTTTTTTTTTTTTGATATTGGGGTCATGGACCAACCTCATTGCTTAAGGGTGTGAAAAGGGTCTTTTTAGAACACACAAGTCTCTTCTAATTCTCCTAGATCGCTTATGAGCATAGGGAGAAGAACATACTAAGATTGATATGAACTTTTAGACACCTTTGTATGTGTGGAAGTGTTGTGTGTGCAATATGCGAATGTGAACATAAAATAGTGATAATGTTTGCAACATGTGGACATCATGGGGTCCTTTACTTTTTAATTTAACCACTAAATTTGTGCAAGCCTTGGGAAATTGGAAAACTTAGGGCGAGGTTTTAAGAGATGTGGACATGTAGGGTCCTTTCAAATCCTTTAAACTTCCTAAGTGTTTGATTGCGAAAAATGAAACTATCGTAGATTGTGTGATGATGTGAACATTTGGGGTCCTTACAACATTTTTAACTCCTATATTTAAAATAAAACTACGAGGTGCCCAAATGGCCTTGGCCTTGCCTAATTACTTGTGTGATTTGTGAAAAAAACATGGAAACCTAAAGACAATATGGGCACATTTATGGGGTGATTACTTATTACTTTAAGTTATATCCTATGTTGTTTGGTGCAAGGGAGATGGAATACCGACTTATACACCCTGTTTTGGTTCACCAAGATCACCGAAGGGAGTGCGAGGTGAAGAGCATAATAATATGTGAGTAAGAGGTTTCTTAGTCCCAAAAACAAAAATAGATTGATTATTGAAATGACTCTAACTAAGAATTAAAATTCCTAACTATCCATCCACGTGGTACAATAAACAAGATTGTGGTTCATTTAATCCTCCCTAATTAAACTAGATGTTCTAATTACTCTTGCAAGAATGAACTCAAAGGGATATTTCTCCAGCTTATAAAGTGTAATAAACTAAATACTAAACCCTTGTAGGCAAGGGAGGATGATGGCCACTCTCTTCCTAGGAGAATAGTGTATCCACATGGGTTTTATAAACAACAAGCACATGGATTAGCGCGAATAATGCATAACTAGAATAATATTACATTCACAAATAATGCACCTTGGTGTGACTGTGTCTATGACAGTCGCAAGGAGTCTGCAAAAAATGACGTAAAAAAATATGATGGTTTCTATAGAAATGAGGGCCTAAAAACTCACATTGAATGTTCTGGGAGGCTTGTTTGGTGACCTGCAAAACCAAAGATATGAGAAGAAGGGATCTTGTAGCCCACAATGAGAGAATTTGAAGTTAGAACCACGATAAAGTCACCATTATTTTTGGTTGAATTAGTCACAAGGGTGAGCAATATTTAGCCAATTAAGTGATAATGTAGGAAAATAACGCCATAGACAATGAATTAAAGGGTTAATGAACTAAAATAGATGCAAAATATGAGGAATTACATGAAAGCAAATGCATAAATAAAAGGGTGCAATAACTGATTAAGAAAACAAGAATTAGTTACCAATGGACAAGATCTTTGATTGATAACACGATAGAGGTGATGAGAGTACATGTTGTCTCACCTTCTCCTTGGGAGGAATCTTTTCATTCTCACCAGAGTCACTAAAAACTTCAATAGTAAATTTGGTTGTTTCCATTATAAGAATATATTTAGATATGTATTCCATAATTTACATTTGTTCTTCTTGTTCCAAAGATCTAGCAATGTGTAATGTTCCTTGAATCAACTTTATAGAAATAAAGTCATTTTTTTATTCCTTATATTTATACGCATGATTTATGGTTTTCTATAACCACATAGATTCTTCACTTTGTTTAGAGCTCTAGTCATCCCCTTTTTAAAATTAATTGGAGAATGATTACTCTTTTATTGATTTTCCCAATTATTGTATGAATTATAAACTGTACAAGGAATTTTGTGTAAGAAACTAATGTGTATTTGTAACCCTACTAGGATATAAGCACAATAACCTCTCCATTTTATTGAAGCAAATCCTAATTATTTCTAAGGATTCATTTATGATAATCATAGCATGAGCCTATTCATATGGTTGTTAATGAAGCTACTAACTCACAAATTAACAACGTGTGGAGTGTTTTTTACTTTTTGTTTCTCTATTCTCGCTAGTACAAAATGGATAATTTGTGACTACATGATTGAAAAGTTAATCACAACATTTTTTATAAGCTAAATACTAGCAAGTTTGAACAATTTTGATGTATTTTAAGTTATGCAATGATAAATTAGTAACATAAGCTACTAATATTTATCGGGGATAAACATATATGACTAGATAATGACTATATGCATATAAATTGGTAGTCCCAAATGCGAGTGGAGTCTACAGAATCAAGGTCAGAAGTTGTGAATGGAACTTGAGGGAGCTCACCCCCACATGATTCCTTTCTATTATGAGCTTCCTTATTAGACGATATATAAGGTCAGATCATGTTAATTAATATTTTCCATTTTTGTAGTATGCATGGGTGTTTCAACCATGCATTGTGACACCACACCCATTAAGATGCACAAAATAGTTATTCACATCATGAATTGCAACTCGATCCTAGCCCATATTTCATGCAGCCCAATCCCAACCAAGACTGAAAACATGTATTAATTTGTTTCTTATATATTAATTATATTTGATCCAAATTTGTTGATTAACATGGCTTAATATTGGATTAGGTGGTTGAGCATTGTAAATTAATTCATCTTCAATCAATGTTGTACCTACATATAATTAAAATTGAACACCAATAATTTGATGTTATATTCCCAAACCATAGCTTGACGATTTGATGTGGGATGTTATTAAGGGATTATGTTGCATTAACATTTTAGTACCCTACCACCTCAAGATTCAAATAAATTACCCGTCACACACACACACACACACACACACACACACACACACACACACACACACACGTCAGGAAATGAAAGACACTTCCACACTAATCCCAGCAGAAGAAAAGAAGAATTTAATCAAGAACGTAAATGAAAGAATCAATCACACAGTACACTGAGATTTTACCCTTGAACCCTTAACTGGGAAAAACCAACATTCCTTTTATATTTCTGCTCTCTTGTTGTCTTATTCAATTAGAATAAAAGGTTACATGTCTAACCTTGGTCCACACCTAGGACACAATCAACATCATACCCTCTTTCCTGTGCAAGAACAACCTTGTAGCCAATTCGACTTACATATGCATGACCAACAACCTACAATTGCACATGCATTAACCTGCATAAGTGCATTCTACGATTACCCTTTACAATGTTACAACACACCTATTTATAGGATTTACAACAGGAAAAACCCTAAATATTTTCGCCAAAAATGGTTACAGATCCATACATATCATTGACTACAAATCCCACAAATCCAGGGATTTTGTTACAGTCGACTCCAAGTTGGGTTAGTAGTCGACTACCAGTCAGCCCTTCATTCGATCTCTATTCGGTCATCTCACGCCCACACTTCAATCTCTTTTCGGTTGACTTGTCGTCAATATCTTCGACTTCGATTTTTCCCAGTCGACTCCCCTCGACCTTCGACTTGATGTCGATCCACCTAGACCTTTGACCATTATTCGATCTACTTGGACTAGAATTTCACTGCAAAGAATATAGAAACCCAACATTCTCCCACTTGTTGTCTTCTTTACTGAAATGGGAGATTTCTGAACTTTCGTTCACATACCCAAGGCACCAATCCCCATTGCCTCTCTGCACCAAGAGAACTTCACAACACTCACAGACTTGGTCAACGAGTCTACTATGTTTTCCAATGTGTCTACTTTCTCTAGTAGCACCTTGTTACTTTCCACCATATCTCTCATGAAATGGCATTGCAAATCAATGTGCTTAGTCTTTGAATGATAAGAAAGGTTATTTGCCAGAAATATTGCGCTTTGACTGTCGCAACTCACCTTCATAACACTCTACTCAAAACCAATTCCCGAACACAACCTTTGAAGCCATACCGCTTCTTTGCTTCCATGAGTGGCTGCCATGTATTCAAATTCTATTGTTGAAAAGGCTACGAACTCCTATCTCTTACTCATCCATCTTATTGCTCCACCGAACATATTGAAGACATATCCACCGGTCGACCTTCATCGATCTAGATCTCCAACCAAGTTGACACCGACAAATCCATGTACATCTACTTTATTACTGTCACCTCCAGGTCTTCCTTGGTATCATATAACATAGTCCTTCATGCCACACAAATACCTGAATACTCTCTTGACAACTGTCCAATGCTCCTTTCCAGGTGTCAACATGTACCTGCGCAACACTCTCACTGCATGGGAAATGTCTGGTCGAGTGCATACCATCGCATACATTAGACTACCAACAACACTTGCATAGGGAACATGTGCCATGTCCTATATTTATTATTGTGTCTTTGGAAACTGTTCAATAGTAAGCCTTTCTCCCACAGGAATTGACACCTTCATCGGTTTGCAATCCTACATGTTGAACCGTTTCATAACCGTTTCAATATACTTCGTCGGATTCAACCAAATCGTTCTAGTGGCTCGATCTCTCTTAATCTCCATTCCTAGAATGAATTTAGTTGCACCGATATCCTCCATGTTGAACTTGGAGGATAACTGCTTCTTCATCTCTTTTATTTCTTCCATGTTGTTTCCAATCAACAACATGTCATTGACATGCAAAGCTACATATATGAAACACCCACCTTCTTCCTTGGAATATATGCAGTGATAAGCTTTGCTTCTCACAAATCCCAAACTAAGGATGTATGTGTCAAACTTCTGGTACCGCATCCTTGGAAATTTATTTAGACCATAAAGGGATCTTTTGAGTTTTCAAACCAACTCTTGCTTCCCCTTTACTACAAATCCTTCAGGATGTTTCATGTAGATTTCTTATTCCAGGTTCCCACGTAGGAAAACTGTCTTCACATCCATTTGTTCTATCTCTAAATCGAATGCTGCAACCAGAGACATTAGTACCCTAATGGAAGTTAGTTTTGTAAAATGGGAAAAAATCTCACCGAAGTCAACTCCTTCGACTTGGGAATAAGATTTTTCTACTAGTCAAGCTTTGAACTTCTTGACTTGTCCCCCGACATTCATCTTCTTCTTGAACACCCACTTTCTACCGATGGGCTTCCTTCCACTAGGTAACTTGAATAAATCCCATATCTCATTCTTGTACAAGGATTCCATATCTTCGACCATGGAGTCCTTCCAGAGTTTACCCTATGCCAAATCGACTGCCTCGCCCACCGAATTGGGCTCATCGTCGATGGTGGTTAGCACAAATGCATAATGGAAGCCGAACATACTATACCTCTCAACTAGTTTTCTTATTCTCTCTAACCTCCTTACCACCGGAGTTAGAGGTTCCACCTCTTCCTCAGATTCAATCGACTCATTTGAATCATATTCTTCATTGCTCAGTTCAAACCGCATCATATTAGAATTATTATCGGTCTGAATAACTTCCTCATGCTCAGACTTACCTTCGACTTCTTTGAATACCACATCTTGATTGTACACTATTCTCATTGATGTGGGATCCCAGAGTTTATATCCTTTCATTCCTTCTTCATATCTAATGAAAATACATTTGACTGCCTTCTTGTCCAATTTGCTCCTCTTTTCCTTGGGAACATGCATAAATGCATCAAAACCAAATACCTTGAGATGTGGCACCAAAGGATTCTTACCAGAACATACCTCATTTAGAGTCATGTCGACTAGCGCCAAATACGTAGACATATTTACTATATATTTTGCAGTCTCAACTGCCTCCGCCCAAAATTCTTGTGCGAGCCCAACACCACTGAGCATGCTCCTTGCCTTATCCATCAATGTTCTGTTCATTCTCTTGGAAAATCCATTGTCCTGTGGGGTATATGGTGTGGTAGTTTTTTGTGCTATTCCATACTTCTTACAAAACTGATCAAATTCCTTTCCACATAATTCACCACCATTGCCAATCCTCAACACTTTAATCCTTTTCTCTGTCTAGTTTTCCACAAGAGATTTAAACTCCTTAAACCTCTCGAAAACCTCTGATTTCTTCCTCAGGAATTATATCCATGTCTTCCTGGAGAAAAAATCTATGAATGAGACATAATACATGGATCCATCAAGTGAATGAACTGTAACCGGACCAAGAAAATCACTATGCACCAGTTCTAGAATCCCATTTTCCCTTGTCGCTCCAGATGGGAACCTCACCCAAATTTGTTTTCCATATACAAAATGTTCATAAAAGTAGAATTTTAAACCACATTCAGGAAAACCTTCAACCATACCTTTTCTTTGCATAGCTCTAAGTACTTTTTATCCAATGTGTCCCATCCTCTCGTGCCATAACCTGGTCGGGTCGATCTCATCATGTCTTGTCGAGTTGTTTTGACATCGAGTTGGGTCGATTTGCAATCAAGTCAATTTTAGGAGCAACGATGTTGTTGCATCTAACTGAGTCGACATTCCCTAACAACTTGTACATGGTACCAATATGAACTCCTTTCATTAAGACCATCTCACCTCTGACCATCTTGCACAAATACTTCTGAAACAGAGTATGCAAGCCTTCACCATTCATCTTGCTGACATATATCGAGTTTCTTTCCAAACCCAGAATGTGTAACCCACCCGGAAGGGTTCTTTTCCTCCCATCCCGCGGTGTCAGTCAGATTCTTCGCCATCTGACAATTCTATTTGTTGAGTTGTACCCCAAGAACACATCACCCCCATGATATCGTTCATATTCACAGAACCATTCTTTATGTGGTGTCATATGATAGGATGCTTTTGAGTTGATCAACCAAACATATTGATCTGACTCTGTACTAGTCAACGCTAGATACACATCACCTCCCTTGTCCGAGGTCATATTTATCTCAGTCGATTGCTTCTCATCAGATCTAGCACCGACTTCTATTTCCTTTGACTTACATTCCTTTTTATAATTCCCATCTTTACCACATTTCTAGCATATTCACGTTGACTGAACCGGGGATTTAGATCTACCCTTCGAATTAAACCTTCTATCAGAGAATCTTCCTTTATCTCTGTCTACCGATTGACCTCTCACTACTAGAGCATCTTTGGTCGATCCTTCCATGTTCTTCCTTCTCATTTCTTCCGACATCAGATAAGAAATCATGTCCTCTAGCGCTAGTGTGGTTTTATTACTCCTAATAGCCACGACTAAGTTATCCTAGGAGTATGGAAAAGAACATAATAGGCTAATACATATATATTTTAACCTTGTACAATTATTTACTGCAAAGAGATTTTTAGTAAAAGAACATAAAATATACAATGGAAAATACACACATTACACAAAGATTTTTCCCCTGGAAACCCAAACTGGGAAAACCAACATATTCTATATTCATCCACATCATACATTGTTTACAATAAAATATACATATAGGATCCAACGACATCCAAAACCCTAATCCAATGACCTGGATTAGTCAACAACCCCATTTCCTTAACCGAAAATATAAAACCATCGACAAAAAACCATGTGCCTAAAAACCACCCAAAAATGGACACAAAAATTGAGGAAAAAAGGTGAAATGATTTCCAAGAATATAACACATACCCAACACTACACTTCTCCTCATCAATGATCTTAATATCCACAGGCGATAACTGAATTAACACAATATTAAACACATTTAAATTCCCAGTCACCGAACTATCATCATTAATCCTCAGAAGATACTATTTTTTTTTTCCGAGACACAACTTATTTACCATATATTTCGACTGGTATAAGCTTCCCAACTTTTCCCACAATTTCTTGGCCCAATCTTCACCCGAGACATTCAACATCATTGGATTTGCAAGACAAATCCAAATCGTACTTCTTTCTCTTCTTTCGAGTTTCTCCTATTCTTTCATCGACATGCATGTCGGCTGGGTACTTGGACAGACCACTGTCCATTGTTCTCGATCTACAAGAAGATCTTCCATTTTAAGCTTCCAAAGTTACGGCCATTGAATTTTTCTATCTCTATTATGGAACCAATCACCATTCTTTACCATGATCTTTAACACAATTTATGACTTACGAATCTTACTGTACCTAGGGTTTAGTTCTCAGATTCAAGATTGGAAAATCAAGATCTGATATACTCGCCAAAGCATAAAACTTCTCTCATCACTCACTTATCAAGGAAAACCTAAACTATGATACCACATGTCAGGAAATGAAAGACACTTCCACACTAATCCTAGTAGAAGAGAAGAAGAATTTAATCAAATAGTACACCAAGATTTTACCCTGGAACCCTTAATCGAGAAAAACGAGGATTCCTTTGAGCTTTCTACTCTCTTGTTGTCTTATTCAATCATAATAAAAGATTACATGTTTAACCTTGGTCCACACCTAAGACACAATTGACATCATACCCTCTTTCGTGTGCAAGAAAAACCCTGTAGCCAATTCAGATTACATATGCATGACCAACAACCTACAATTGCACATGCATTAACATGCATAAGTGCATTCTACTATTACCCTTTATAGTGTTACAACACACCTCTTTATAGGATTTACAACAGGAAAAAACTTAAATATTGGCGCCCAAAAATGGTTACAGATCCATACACATCATTGGCTACAAATCCCGCAAATCCAAGGATTCTGTTATAGTCGTCTCCAAGTCGGGTTAATAGTCGACTACCAGTCAGTCGTCTCATGCCCACACTTCAAACTCTTGTTGGTTGACTTGTCTCGATATCTTTGACTTCAAATTTTCTCGATTGAATCCCCTTGACCTTCGACTTGTTGTCGATCCACCTGGACCTTCGACCGTCAGTCGATATACCTCGACTGAGAGGGGGGATGAATAAACAATAAAGAAATTTAATCCTTATTTAACCATAAAATGCAAGTGTTATATCAATGTAGCATTATCATCCAATAGTTTCAAAGTAAATAAACAATGAAAAACTGAGCAATCATACACATACATAGTAAACCAATGTTTTTACGTGGAAACCCAAAGTGAGAGAAAACCATGAAATCCTTTTTCTTATATGTCTTTAAGAATTACATTCATTGGAAGCACCAACTTCCTTTGTTTTCCAGCTGCAATTGGAAGGAGGCTCCAACCCTCTAGTTTCTCAGGCTACAACCTGAGGGAAGCTCCAACTCCCCAATTCTCTGGCTACAACCAGAAGGAGGATACAACCCCCTCTATTATACAGCTACAATTGGAAGGTGGCTAAAACCACATGTCATTTCCCCATCCAGCCGCCCTGACATAGAAGTAGAATGATGGAACCACTGTCACACTATCACCGTGAGATATACTGCTGTAAACCTGTACCAATCAACCTGTAATCAAATTGTAACAACATGTACCAATAACCCGTACCAACATTGATCCAGATTTTATGAGAAGAACAAAATGACTACATATTATTAACAGGTGCTTAACACAAAATAACATAGATACAATAAAACAGGTTTTCTATTTAATAATGAAATAAGCTGAAACTGTAAAATGTAGCGGAAACAATCTTACTGGAATGGTGGCAGCCTATCTCTGAGAAGAGATGTTATAGATGCGCTCATTCGCAAGAAGATGATTACAATGAGGCTCTGAAGGCCTTTTTACAATAAGAAGGAATGCCAAAGACCATAGACATCCAAAAACCTAGCCCTAGGAGATGAAGCGCCAAAAGTCACGTGGACCCCGTTTGGGTAAGTTAGTACATCAACTTCCCGGGGTCGTAACTTTTGCATACGATCTCTGTTTTAGGTGTATGATAGCCTGTTGGAAAGGTATTGTTGAGGAGATTCATTTTAGGCACAATATTGAAGGAACTTAGATATTGCAAACCTATTTTCCCAAAAAACATCGTTTAGGGCCTCAAAACGACTCCGGAATTGAAAACTGCTAAAAACAGTAAATTACCAAAATTGCGAGAAAACTGTTTTGAGCCAGTTGGAAAGGGTGGGTGGCCACCGATATCCACATGGATCAATCCTACATCCTTAGGAATAAATGGTCTCCTTTGCATTGAGGTCCTCCATCAGATGAGGAAATTTCTGTTGAATTTGGCCCCGGGTGAGCCACTTGCCTTGGTGCAGGAGCTTCCTTGCTTTGACGACTTGTTAAAGATGGATCTTTTGCTGTCGAGTGTCCTTGATCCGTGTGTCCACAATATGATCATTGGATTTCTGTTGTATGCAGTTGGGGTTGAGCTCTATTGGTGTCAGCTGTTTTGCTACTTCTGAGGTGTCCAATAATGGTGGGAAATAAGGGAGAAGGAGATCCATGTTGAACACTGGGTGCAGGCCAAGGAAAGGAGGAATGTTGAGCTCAAAAGAATTATCCCCCACGGACTTGGTGATGGTGTACGACCCATAATGTAGGGAAAAGCTTCTGATGGGGTCCTGTATGGTGTTCTTTCTGCAAGTGCAACCAAACTTTGTCGCCCACCTGAAACTTATGTGACACTCGATGTTTATCATGGCGTTGTTTGTACTTGTCTTTGGACTTCTATAGGATATCCTGAGCCTGTTGGGGGATGTGCTAGATCTTCTCAATGAACCGAGTGTCTTTGTTAGCTTCAGTTGGAGTAGAAGATGATTCGGTCGAGGTGACGACAAGGGGAAGTGCAACATCTATGGGACCTACTGGTTGGAATCCCAACCCCACCTGAAAAGGGATGTGGCCGGTTGAGCTATGCAGGGCTCGGTTGTGGATATGATGGACATAGGGAAGGCCCTCATCCCATGTGCGAGGGTGATTTGAATTATACATGTGAAGGATATGCAAAATCATTCAATTTACAACCTCGGTTTGGCCATCTGTCTGGGGGTGGAAGGCTGTGGATTTGGTGAGCTTGGTGTCCAGCAGTGACCAGAGGCTCGAACATAATGTGCTGAGAAATCGACTGTCCTGATTTGAGACAATAGTTCGTGGGATTCAAAAATGTACCAAGACTTGTTCAAAGAAGAGCTTGGCAGTGGCCTCTGCTCTGATGCTCTTCTTCCAGGCAACAAGAATCGCCATCTTAGAAAAGCGATCAACAACCACAAAATCATAGTCATTTCTCCACTTGATGGATGGGAGGCCCGGCATGTAGTCCATTGAGATGGAATCCCATGGATTGTTAGGAGTAGTAAGAGGGGTGTACATGCCCTATTTCTTAGTGGTTGGTTTAGCAATAGCGCAGACAGTGTGGGACCTGATATACTTGCTGACCTCCTGCCAATGTTTCGGCCAGTAGAAATGTTTCTGTAGCATCACCACTGTCTTTCGACATTGAAGTGTCCTGCCACTCGACTGTAGTGGGATTACCAGATCAACTTCTCTCTCTCTCTTGATGGAACACAGATATGGCCCAGACGACATAATAACAACCCATCCTGAAGATGGAAATTATCGACAACTACGTTTGCACCCAACATTTGGTAGCTGGTGGCGAAGTCCGGTTCTGTCTCATATAGTTGGGGCCATCCAGAGGTCTCATGGTCGGAAGAGTCTAGCACCATGGTGAGTGTCGCGACTGGAAGTCTATTGAGGCAATCAAGGACGCGATTGGTGCTTCCTGTTTTATACTTGATGTTGAGGTGGAATTTCTACAAGTATGTGGACCACTTTTGATGGCAGTCATTTTGCAATTTTCCTTGTGTCTGCATGAACTACAGTGGCTTATGATTAGTGTGGATGACTGTCTCCTTCCCAATAATGTAACATATCCACTGGAGGCAGGCTTTCACAATGGAGTAAATTTCTTTGTCATAAGTATGGTACTTACGAACAACATCTGATAGTGTCTCACTATGATAGGCCATGGGGTGGCTGTGCTAAGTGAGAACAACGCCCACAACATAGTATGAAGCACATGTCTCGATCTCAAAGGGCTGCTGCAGGTCTGGTAGTGAAAGTACTGGGGCTTAGCACAATTGCTGCTTCAAATCATCGAATGCTTATTGTTGGGACCACCCCCACACAAATTTCACCTTACCACCACCCCTGGTTATTTGGCTGAAGGCCCATGCAATATGAGAGAATCCCAACACGAACCCGTGGTAGAAATTGGAAAGGCCCAAGAAGCTCCGAAGCTCAGTGAGTGTGGTTGGGGCTGGCCAGTCACAAATGACTTGGATATTGGATGGATCCACCTGTACTCCATCTTGATCAATGATGTAGCCCAAGTAATGGACCCTATCCATGCCGAAGGAGCATTTTTCCAAGTTGGCGTATAGCTTGTGCTACCGCAGGGTGTGTATAACCCACTGAATATGCTGCAAGTGTTCAACCCAAGTCTTTCTGTAAATGAGAATGTCATCTAGATACACCACTACAAAATTATTGGTGAATGGTTGCATAATATTGTCCATCATCATCATGAAAGTAGCTGGAGCATTTTTCAAACCAAATGGCATGACCAACCATTCAAAAAGGCCTTCCTTTGACT
>SNQJ01S0112951.1:35907-51814 GCA_010110895.2 Picea sitchensis
AAGTATGAAGAAATAAGTGGTTGATTGCATTGCTAGATGTCTGGACTATCATAAGGTCAAGGTTGAGCACATACATCCAGTTGGTTTGCTACAACCACTACCCATTCCTGAGTGGAAATGGGAAGTGGTGACAATTGATTTCATCACCAAGCTACCTATAACAACAAAACAACATGATTCAATCATGGTGGTGGTGGATAAGCTCACTAAAGCTTCCCATTTTATTTCGATGAAGCTAACTCACAAGGCAACCAACATTATATATATCTATATGAGGGAAATTTCCAAGCATCATGGTGTGCCTAAGGTAATTTTTTTTTATAGAGATTCTAAGTTGACATCAAACTTTTTGACGGGATTATTCAAAGGATTTGGAACAAATCTAAGATTTATCACAACATATCATCCATAGTCAGATGGGAACAGAGAGGGTCAATCATGTGATTCAAGATATGCTAAGGATGTATGTGATGTATAAACCATCAAAATGGGAAGATTGTCTACACTTGGTTGAGTTTGCTTATAATAATGGGTATCATGCATATTTAAACATGACCCCATTTGAGGCATTATATGGTAGAAAGTGGAAAACACCAATAAGTTGGGATAACCCAACAGCCAAAGCAAGGTTTGGGAAAAAGTTTCTCAGAGAAATGGAAGAACATATGATGAAGATTAAGCAGAATCTAAAGGCTTCCCAAGATAGGCAGAAAAGATATGCAGAAAAGGGTAGAACTCACATAGAGTTTAATGTGGGTGACCATTTTTTCTTAAAAGTAAAGGCCAATAGAAGTTCCCTGAAGTTGGGAAATTGTTCAAAGCTGGCAGCACATTATTGTGGGTCGTTTGATATTTTGGAAAAGATTGGTCCCATCACACACGTGTTTTCACTACTTGCATCCATGTGCATTCATAACATATTAAATATGTCATTGCTTAAAAAGTATGTGTCTGATGCTAATCATGTAATTGATTGGAATGTGATCCAGGTAGAGAAAGAAGGAGACTTATGAGTACATCCGGTGTGCATATTGGATTGGAAATTCAAGCTACTCCAAAATTGACCAATAGGGATGTTAAAGGTCCAGTGGACCTATTACGATCCTAAAGATGCAATCTGGGAGCACAAAGATGTAATGCAGGAAGAGTGCCCACATCTTTTTGAAGACTTTTGAAGATTTTTATTGTACATGTGTATATAATGCACCGAGGACAATGCATAAATAAGGGGGAGGAGAATATAATACCCCTAGAACACACCCCAATTGTAATGCACATATAAGCTAGAGAGCCAAGACATTTTGGGCCAGAGTACATTTGTATATGTATTTTGAGGCCAGAGTGGATGTGTGATTATTAGTCTAGAGAGCCATATGCTAAAAGGATAGTGAGCCTACCATTGTAATATGTAATCAAACTTGGATATTAATAAAAATACATCATTGCTACATATAAACTAGACAAAGAGAGTATGGGGGGACATACCTCCACTAGAAAGGGAAAGGGGGGCTAAGAGTTTAGGAAGGGGGCTAAGCCAAAGGGGGCTTAAGCCCAAATGAATATTATATCAATATTCCTAAAGTCTAAGTTATGGATATAATTATATCCTAAGTTTCTAAAAGTGGGGTCCACTAGTGGAGCCTTAGGTAGTTCCCAACATGACAAGTGTTAAGTTGGGAACATGCATATAAAAAGTGGAGCTTAGTACATTTTCTATCATTCTTACTGTCATTCTCTCATTATTCCATCATCCACTCTTTCTGTACGTAAACTTTGCATCCATCAGTCATACATGTACTTGGGAATCTTTGGAATTGTTTTCAACCAATAATCTGAGTAATTGAATTGAAGAGGTGGGTTGTCAGGCTCATGTGCTATTGAAGAAGCGGGTTGTTAGGCCCGTGAGCGTTCTCTCCAAGTGAGATAACTAATGGGAATTGTATTCCCTATGTGCTAGGTTGCAGCTACATAGATCTGAAACTTCATGTCCAACCTATTGTTGAAGCCCTAGAAGGGAAGTGAGGCAGTCGAAGGACTGTGGAGAAGAGAAGGGGAATACTTCTTGGGGTGGGACATGTTGTGGGGAATGATAGGTTGTAGGTTGGTTTTTTGTTTAGCACCGTAGTTTGAGGATTTATGTTGATTGTTGGACCTTAGTATGGCTTAGAAAGCCTTCCCTGGTTGAGTTTCTAGCCCCAGTTCAGGGTGACCTACTGCAGAGAGTTTATGAGAAACAATGTCTATGGATGGGAGGAAAGTTTGAGGTCTGCATGCAGTTGGTGAATTATTTACAAAATTTAAGTGTCTATTATGTGTTTTTTTAATTACCGTGTGCTTATTTATCTATTAGTTGTTATGGGTATTTATTGTTTTAATTAGACTTAAGTTTATATGTTGTTAGAAATGCATTTACGTTCATATGCAGAGCATTTAAGTAATTTAATGGTATCGGAGTTGGAATTTTGTTGTGGCATAGCCTAACTTGGAGTGAGAATGCTACATTAGTGAAATTATCAAACTCACTAGCCCATGAAGTTTTAAGTATATTTAATTCCGTTTCTAACTGTTATTTGGTTAATAACTTAGATTCCCTCACCAATTGTGAGCCCTCAAGTTTTTTTACTATTTCAAGTGATTTAAAAAATAAATCACTTCTTTTCTCATCAACCCTTTTACAATTTGCAATTAATTTCACACAAGATTACTCTTACTAACCAACAAGCCTTTACATGCTTAATTTTTTTATCTGAAAGAAAGCCTTGTTGTTTCCTAGTAAAATCATTGATACTTGTCACTCGTGCCACAAATGTACTTAAAGCATTTTTGTAGAAAAAATCAGCATTCTCTAAGTTCTTTCGTAGATATTCCATAAAAGAAGAAATTCTTTGTGCACAATTCCTCAAACTACTGCTGACTTTCCATGCCTGTAAAATGATATTGGTCTGTTTATTTATGTTTTCCGCGACATCCATCCTTATGCCACTCAACAATTTGGCAACTTTCTTGACCCTAGAAGTCGTACATGGTGTGTCTTGTGGAACGAGATATTGAGCCATTATGGATAGTGGCTCAACAAAAATGAATTAGAACCGAGGGAATCCTCTCATTCACTTATCCTTCTTTTCAATTTAATATTTTTAAGCTCTTTCTTGAAAATGGAATGATCTAGAGTGTCACTAGTGGTTAAATGCAATTTAAGAATTCAAGAGGGTCCAATGTCAGAGACATCTACCTTTGAATTCCATTTTTCACTAACCCTTTTATTTTTGACATGATCTTTTTCAATTTGCACTTTCTTTTTCTCCTTATTGTACTGGGTATTGTGTAGTGTCAAGGATTTTTCTTGAAAAATAGTTAGTCCCTCTCGAGCCAACTCTTATGCTATTTGATGACTTTCAACGATTTGTAGTGCCGCCAAATCAGGTATATTGTCATTATCAACTTCCATTTTAACAAGATCTCTTGAACCTTTACAATTCTAAGAACCTTTATTGCATGTATTTCTTTTCATTTTGGGTTGTGGAACTATGTGTGCATTGTCAATACTAACATGAAGGGGGTCATCTTCACGATCTCCACCAACAAATATCTCATTATTCTCTCCTTTACTCGTGTTGTTCTCTTGACTCTTTTGAGCAGAGGAGGAACTCGTATGTGGAAGGGGGATGGAAGAAGATTGAGCATTCGTTCCACTTTTTCCTCTTTGCTTTGTTTTGCTATGTTGACGTCCCTTTTTGAGTTTTGTCCTTTCAATTTGAGTATTTTAGATAAATTTTGTGACCAATTCATCATTATATATCTTTCTCTCTTTCTCGGGGACCGCTCTGATGGTATTTGGATCATTATCATCGACTCCTTCTGTAACATCCCCACTATAATCCCCAATTAAATTAATGCATAATGTAGATACGAATGTGGCTATGGCCAAGCAATGAAATATGCAAAATATATTTTCTAAATTTAACAAGTATAATGTGATGCCAACTATTGGGGGATATGGAAAGAGATGGGGGGCAAGTTTTTCACAATAGAAGAGAGTGTCTAAGAGGGGTCCAAGGGGAAAATGATTCATGGGTATTAATCCAAACCCATTTTTCCTGAATATTATTATCGTTGGGGATAACTTCTATTTTTTGTTTGAGTGTATGATAGCGCAATCATTAAACTCATGTAAGAGGGTGGGTGTGAGAGTCACATCCCCTAGTTCTTTGAAGCATGGGACTGCAATATAATAAACATTGGGAAGAGTGAGCAGTGATCTGTCTTGGGAAAATAAAGTAAATTTGTATGGGGGAGAACAAACTGTTTTACACATTCAATTTTTACATGAACAACAAGTAGAGAGCTAGGAAGAAGAACATTTTAACTAGACAAAGAAGGTTGGGTGAATTATAGAGCGTGTTGGAGTGGTTTTGAAGAGTTATGTAGCTGAAGATTGAAGAGCCAGGTTGTCAAGCCTGAAGAGTGAACTCRTGTGTGAGTTGCATTGTAACAACAAGTGTTTGCATTTGTTTTCCTAGTATTTTTCCTCATAATGAGTTCCCTTGAGTTCCTAGCAGASAGATTCCTAGTTACTGGTGCCAGAGAGACCYTGATAAATGAATGGGACACCCGATGGACTAAGATCARTGAAGGGGTACATTCCTTGGGTTTGGCAGGTTAAGAGGAAAAKARATGGAGGAAATTCAGGATAGTTGTAGGAGAATATCAATGGGTTGTGGGATATTGAGTTGTGAGTGGACTATGAGAGGAACACTTCTCTTGTGGATTCCTAGCCCCAAATCGGGGGTGACTTGTTGTTGATATTTGGAGCAACAARTCTATGGTYGGGTGGAACATCMTTCCCAAGYAGTTGGTTGCACAAMGTTTTGAAAGATACATGTTTATCTAATTTCYGAGTTTTCTTATGAGTTTTATGGTTGTGTTTTTACGTTGTGCATGATAATGGTTTTTATGTGTTGTTGTAGATGATTATTTGGATGCATTATGTTCATTTAGAATGTTGTATATGCATTTAATTATGKGTATCATAATCTAGTTAAATATGTGTTTAATTCRTAGCTGGTAAGGTACATGAATTAATTAGCAGAAGAAATTTTCRAATTTATGTGTATTTTCCACAAGTAGTGTTCCTTGGTTAAGTTGGGGAATGTTACWCCTTCTRAAATTCTTKTGAAAATATTTTTGTATCACATTGACGATAAATGAGAAGAAAATAATCATTCAGGATCAAAACCCTTGAAAGGTTCAACTTCYTTCAAGTGGAATGCATGCAATATTTCATAAAATTTTGTCAAATGGGATCAACCTTTAATTGTTATGTCARCTACATTGAAGGGCAAGGAAATAAACTRTTTTTTCTTCTTTTTCTCAAAGAAGGAAGACCATGTTTTGTATTGTATRCATACCTCAACAACAAGRTATTGGTCACATACAAAAGTAGGAAGAAGCARAGGTCTCCTCTCGAATCCATATAACATGATATAGGTAGAGTCTCCCTCATAAACATAAATTTCTTTCCCTTYGGATAAATCCTCARCTTCTTGTRTGATTCTTGTTGGTGCTATTCCRGTTAKAATATGTCTATTTTTTTCAACAAATMTATCTTGAACAAAGCAYAATTGAAATGGTGCCTCATGTTTCCACAATACAAGGTACCAAAATTGAGCAGGATTATTTTCAACATCAACATTATCCCTTGAGGGTAATCCTTCAAATACATTACARTATGCCACAACTAGTACCAAAAAAGAAGTCATGAAAAATCTCTGTGCCTTCAAATAATTGGAAAGTTGATATGAAATCTCGTTCAWGATGATTTTGGGCCAATCAAATACTACTTCCTTCCAAATAGATAAATACAAGACATATAAAGCATACCTCAKAATATGATATGTRGAATCTCRTCCCATCAGTCRTGCAAACAACCAGGAAAAAATCTCGATATGGTTCATATAGTAGAGCTATATCAATGAGATAAATATCAGTTGGCATAGYAGTAGATGGTTCCATGAAATCCTTCAATAARTTTACACCACCACCCTMTGAATCTAGAAAGGAATCGACTTTTGAAAGCTCRAGAGTCTTGTTAGGGGTGGGAAGTCAGAGCATTATTTTGAATACCTTTGGAGTCAAAATAATTGGGTTCTTTCCTTCGACAACAACCTAGATCWTTYTTATATTTGAGTTGAATCTGYGTGCACACCARGAAACTAAATCCTTGAAGTCAAAATATTTTGGCATGCAACCAACCTTTACCAKATYGGTTGTCCAAATCTTGCTATCCARATTATGCTCAAGAGTGAGGCTTGAATACCACTAATATSTAGTGGACCAATGAAAATCCTTATTCTGGCGCACAAGAGGGTTGATAATGTMTCCACATAAATACTCATTTCTTCTTCTAGTTTCCATATTTYCCTCTTTTTTCAATACACTTTGATATACRTGATGGATATCACTATGAATTACGAAGTTCAAAATGTTAAAATATTATTTCATAAATAATTCTTACTAAGAGATCCCTTCWTCMTGTACAATTTATTYCGAGATACAAGCAAACCATAAATATAAGTTATTTTTGAAAATCAAGTGCTTCCATGGAAAAACAAGATAATTAATCCACATTTACCAYGGATTTYYGTCTTTTTCCTTKTGAATTTGGAAYTCATCAATGAATCATAAATGACCTAGAAAAATGTGAATKATAATGGTGGTCTAACGATAATTTCACTAAGTATGGAATAGAAGGTAGAGAGATCAATCTCACAGAGGTTAAGTTATGTGGAGGTATGGTTGTGTGGAGGAATGAGTTGTGTGAAGTTCTCTGCACAAGAGATGATCGAAAAATYGACTAAGTATAGAGTGATGCAACCGAGAGAAGGAGAGATAACTAATGCCAAGGATATGTTTCATAGAAAAAGTGAATGCAAAGAAAGTTGAAACAAGTATAATGCTCCTTCCTCCRCACAATTATGAAAGTGACTAAGTATGTAGAGTGAATGTGAAGTATGAAAAARTGACTAAGTATGGARATAATTGGGATGRAGGAAGAAAATTGCTAAGYATAAGAAGTTATGAAGGGTGTACAATTTGAAGAATGCGAGGTGCCAAATAGAGGTGGCRAAAGTGAYAGGAAAAAGATTGTGCAKAGAAAAGGTTTTGTGCGGAGCGTGGAGAAAAGACTTGAAGTGAATAACCTCRACATGGTGTAAGGAATMTCCRCACAATATAAGTCATAAAAATGACCAAGTGTGTAAASATATGAAATATTTCTCGACACACTATGGAACTATGAGAATTGTAAGGGATACAATGGAATATGAAATGGAAACAAAGGGAGGRTTCTATACATAGTTAAACTTGGAATACAAGGATGATAGATGAAAATGGATCAACAATAATGAAAGGGGTCSCTAACATTGGTACAAGGGATAGAGGAATATATTTCAAAATCAAAACTAGGATTTTCTCTGGATCCCCTCATCATGATAAGTTTCCTCTTCCTCCCTATTTCAACATCTATCTCTTTTTCTTAGCCTTGTCTTCTTCAAAATTTCAAACTAATTTTGTAATTCCAATTCAATATGTCCAATCTCTTTTGTAGGTGCTTCACATGAGGAAATTCAGCCTCTTATAGTAGCCAAGTTTTGTTTCAACTGATGAATGCCCCCACCTTTTATGTGTTTTCTGCAATATTTGCAAATTATACATCTCAACATCAACAACATCAACATGGATCCATGCAACATATTTAACTATTTGGGCCATAGTTAGTGCAAACTAATCTACAAGTGTAATTGCAAATATGCAAACAACAAATCCTATCTTAACTTTTTCTTCGACAAAAGAAATATATTTCAGATCTGCAATTTTATGAGAAAAAAACAGGGGTGGATTTAACATACCTTTGAATGAGATCAATGGGCACAAGAATATGGTCAACTCCTCTTTCGAGGTTGGATTTGGGTTGTAGCCTCTTAAATTATAATCCAAATCCACAATAAAATACCCACAATGATTGCCAAACAAGTTCCAAGCTCACTTTAAATCTCAGTCTTTAATGCTTCTCTAAAAACTCCAAATGATCAATGAGAGAGGTGTGAGGAAAATAAAGGGGGGGTCTCTTTGTAATGATATTTTAGGGTTTATCGTGAGTGAAATTAGGTATTAGGTGTAATTTAAAATAAATTAAGTTTACCCTCAAATCATGCACTACAGACCTGTAGGGTATGACTTGGTTGAGTAGGTACGAACTTAATCGAGTCGAATCGGTTTCGTACTGAACCAACCAAGCTAGTTTATGAATTTTCTAGTTTGGTACCAATTAGTTCCTCATACCATTTATATGGACAAGTTAGAACATGCAAGTGTTAACTCGGTCAACTCGACCGAGTCCAAGTGTGTGTTGACTGAGTTTTAAAACCTTGGTTTTGATTTATGGTGTGGAATTACCCATGTGCATATGCTTTATTATATATTAGGGTAAATGAAAAACATGAAAATAAATCATTTAAGACAATATTATATTTTTATATAAAAATGAGAAAGTGAACAAGATACAAATTCTAGGATGCCATATACTATGATATCATAGTATATGTTTGTCATGTTGTGCTATAACAACAAATTGGACCACTTGCATTGATGTTGACTTTGGTTCAAAACTCAACATGTAATGAAAAACTCATTGGGATTACTACCCATGATAATTTTATTGACAAAAGTCTTAACTGGCATTAATTGTGGATGAGATCAAGTGCAATTCCTTTGTGATTGACAAAATAGAAGCATATTTTGTAAGGAGTTTCATTCCTCTACAGTCAAATGCGACTTAACTACCAAAATAAAAACATGGTATTAGAGCATATGGAAACAGTTTCTTCCAAGATTATTATCACTTTTGTTGAAATAAAATTTATCATTAGTTGTGAATTAAATAGAAAACATAAGTTAGATTTGGTAACATAGGGGAGTATATATCCCAAGAATTTTGTGTCACCTAGTTAAGCATGATGTAATCATGTTGTAGATGTCCAATATTTTTATAGAGATATAATTCAAACACATGTAGAAATCATGTTTTTATTTTTAACAAACAAACATAGCACAAAATAACTCATAAACAATTGAAATGAGTGTCAGTAAGTTTTATTGATCGAACTCTACTACATTAAATTCATCAATCTGGTGCATGTAGACTTGGGAGACGTCGACAAAATATATGCAGGAGTAGGAAACTAACTCTAAGCTAAGAAAGTTGAATGAAAGGCTACATAATTCAACTGGGGTCAATGGAATTATATCTCAACTATTAACCACATCACTTTGGTTGACAGGAAATAACATCAACTGGTTTTGAGATTAATAAAGAAACTTAGTCTCCAATGCTTAACTCTGTAGGGAAACCATTCTTGCATAAATGAAAGAGCATAAATGAATAAACATGAAATAAAATGAGCAACTACTAAAGTAACATCACACAAAAAAAAGAAGTTATTGGGCAGCATATACTAGAGAGAGGGGCCCTGTCTCTCTTGGCATATACTACTAAGATGGACTACAGTAAAGAACTCTTGATGTGCAACAACAAGCTATTTATTCCAACATCAAAATGATTACGATGATCTTTCTCTTCAATCCTCTAAATATCTAACTCTCTCACTCCTTCACTATCAACTATGAACATGGATGATTTTAGGGGCTAAATTTCACAAATGGGCTAATTTTCCATGGTTTTCCCCAAAACAAGATTCGCTAATTTCCATTTTTTCTAAAAAGGATTCGCCCAAATTCCATAGAATAAAATTATTTTTCCTATAAAATCACCAATATTTGATAGAAGCTATATTAAATCCTTATAAATTTGAATATTTTTACAAAACTATCGCCAAAGATTTTACATTTTGCATATTAAGGACTAGTGAGATTAGCCCATGTTTCTACATTTTAATATAAATTTCCATCCTTANCCAATATTTGATAGAAGCTATATTAAATCCTTATAAATTTGAATATTTTTACAAAACTATCGCCAAAGATTTTACATTTTGCATATTAAGGACTAGTGAGATTAGCCCATGTTTCTACATTTTAATATAAATTTCCATCCTTACAATTATCCCTGACTATGAACTATCCAAGATGAATGATATCATCTCATATTTATACATACAACTTCTCCTTCACAAAAGGAAAATGAATTAAAATAAGATGAGATCAGATCCTAAATAAGTGGATCTGCAACGAATAAATCCTAGATCCTAACCATGTGGATGTTTCACCAACAAATCTTAGATTTGATCTAAGATAGTTTGAATAAGATAATAACAACATATCCCATGAGATCCATGTGCCAAAATTCATCGATATGGGTCGCCACTTGGTCAAACCACTTAACTATAGAATTGAAGCCTAGTTAGACCAAATTTGGAAATCTCAACCATACACCCCTTGTTTTGCACTTTTTGCAAATTTTCCTCAAGGTTCACCTAAATGGCCCTATTCTGCACAAAAACCATGTTTTATATTTTCTAGATTCCTCTCCATTTGATTAGAACTGTCATGGAAAGTTTGACTACCAGAATTGCCAATAGTTGCAGAATTGTCAACAACTGCAGAATTTCACAAGTTAGGAAATCACAATATCTACCCTAAGTAATAATCAAAACATGGGAAACCACTTTAGTGTAAGTATGCCACGTGAAGCTCATATAGAGTAGAAATGGTCAAATGTGGAAATATAAGTGATGAAGGGAATGGTGATGAAAGGGTAAAGTAATGAAAAATGGCTAAATGACATCATAAATTGTGTTATTTCTGAGGTCCAACAATGAGAAATAGCATTGCTTATTCCCTGCATTCCTTATAGAGTGGGTGCAGTTGCAATGACGTGAAAGAGATAAAAATATTCATGCTATGGATATGAGTATTGTATTACAAAAATTCAAAATCTTGGTGTGGGTCGAAGACTCATTGGCAAAGTATCCCAAGCAAGTTTAGCATTGAATGAATATTAGTTTTAAGATTCATATTATAGGATAACAAATGTGACATGTTGGTGGTTAATACAATTAATTTAAGGGGCTTTGTTGTGATTACATGGATCGTGAAAGGAATTGATGGAAAGCACTGCACAAAATAAATGAGCCCATAAATTGTTATAAGTTGTGCCTTAAATCATCATTGCATCATGTTGATTTAGTTCCATTTAATATAATTTAAATGCTTAGTAATATGGAATCTAGTCAAATCATCTACATGAACCAATATCAAGAAAGATAACAAAAATTAGTGCAATCATCTACATGAACCAATAATATTAAACATAATTCATATATTATTTTGAAATTGAAAAGTGATCATTTTTAGGCCAC
Source organism: Picea sitchensis (assembly GCA_010110895.2). Classification (NCBI taxonomy): domain Eukaryota; kingdom Viridiplantae; phylum Streptophyta; class Pinopsida; order Pinales; family Pinaceae; genus Picea; species Picea sitchensis. Next base: position 47,283 of record SNQJ01S0112951.1, read on the forward strand.
CAAAGTTTAACATTATGATTTTTTTTTTAAAGCAAAACAATTACTATATTTTCAATGATTGTGGGAATAAACCTTTTTACAAAGGTTGGTGTTGAACAACAAAAGTTAAAAGGAAATAGAAATTCAAAGATATTTTGTATCTATAGGTACACACCAAATTAAATGAAGAGGTATAAGTACACACTACATTAAATGAAGATTATTATATTCTTATGAATGTGAGAATAAACCTTTTTACAAAGGTTAGTGTTGAACAACAAAAATTAAAAGGCAATGGAAATTTGAAGATATTTTGAATCTATAGGTACACACCAAATTAAATGAAGAGGTATAAGTATATACCAAATTAAATTAAATTAAGAGGTATAATATGGGGAGATATAGTTTTAGAGTGAAGGGTACGTCAAAATTAAACTTAGAGGTGTAGAGAAAGAGGTATAGGTGTACACCAAATTAAATGAAGAGGTATAACATAGAGAGATATAGTTTTAGAGTGAAGGATAAGTCAAAATCAAACTTAGAGGTGTAGAGGAGATATGGTTTTAGATTAGAAAACCAATCTAAGTTAAAGAGATTTTAGATATGGTTTAAATAAAATGATCAATCCAAATTAACCATGGGATGACATGGTTTAAATTTAAAAAAATCAATCCAAATTTAACTAGGACTTATAACATGGGGAGATATGGTTTTAGATAAAAGGGTCATTCTAGAGGATATCTATATTTCATTTGAAGCAAAATCTTATGAAGTAAATACTTGGATATCAAAGGTCGAGTATCAAAAAAAGAAAGATGATTTGAATTTCTCTCCTATCACGTTTAACGACATATTTACTTTCAAAATAAATGGTATAAGACTTTCCACGTGTGTGAAGGAAGGATGGATTTAATGCAGATTACTTCCCATGTGCATATTTATTGACAACATTATAGCTTGATATATATTTAATTGATATATCAAGCTTGATATATAACTTGATATTTTATTGACAACATTATAGCTTGATATTTAAAGTGCATAGATTTACTAAGCAGATTAAAGTGCATTTCACGAGAGACATGCAAAGTGCTACTTCAGATTAACCATTTAGATCCTATGTGTTTTATAAGAACGTCATTGTTATTTAATGCATTGACAATGTTATCAAATTTATTATAGTAAATCGCATTGTATCACATTGAAAATTTAGATGTCCACATTGTGTATTAGCCAACATCGGGTGTGTAGAAAATTTCATAGGAGTTAAGCTAATATAAGAAACAATTAAACTTTCAAATGTTATGTTATGTGTTATTTATAAATTTTATATAGATTTTATAACTTTCAAATTGGTCATAGAAATGCTGAAAATTGGTCTGATTTGATATCTTTCCTTAGTATGTAAGTCATAGAGATGCTGAAAATTAGTCCTAATGCTTAATTCAAACAATAACATTTAACATAATTTATTTATTATTTTTATTTTATTTATTTTTTATTTTTTAATAATGTTTTTCAATATGACAAAGTTTAATATTATAAATTGGTTTTTGAGATAAAAATTTATTGGATCAGGTTGTCATTGATGTTAATGGTTTGATTGATTGATGTCATTGATTCATGTCAAGTAATTGATCGATGTCAAAGGATTGATTGATTGATGACTGATGTCAAATGTAATATGTATTGTCCTTGATGAGAATGCATAGATGAAGATGGATCGATGAGTTGTCATTGATACATGATGAAGAATTGATCGATGTGGTTTCATTGGTATATGATGCATTGTGGTTTGATACAAAGATGAATCATTATTCTCTTATCATGGTTGATAAGATGCACAAATGGATGAACTCCAAAGTGGTCCCCTTACGGTGAAAGCCCTCACGGGAAGACGCTTTACGGTTGAGTCATCCTAGAAGAATGGTTGGAGAACCCATGCTTGATTGTGGAATAATGAGATGTAGATAAATGAAGTTGTTGGTGAAACTATCCTAGATGGATAATGTTTGTCATGCCATTTCCGGTGGTATGTGGAATGTCACATAACTCCTCATGGTTTGAGATTTATGGCCTTACGAAGTTGAAGGACCCTCACATGAAGGCTTGAAGCCCCAAAATGTCAAAGAAGTCAAAGTGCTTGAAAAAAAGAAATCATTATTTAAATGATAAAGTAAAGTGACAAAGTCAAGAAAGATTATTTAAATAATAAAGAGAAGCGACAAAATCAAGAAAGATTATTTAAATAATAAAGTAAGGTGACAAAATCAAGCAGGAATATTTAAATGTTAAAGTAATGGAGAACTTTCTAATTATGGAAAGTGGTCAACCTTAAAATGAGGAAAATAGGTTAAATGACCTAGAAATGGGTTAAGTGACCTAGAAGTGGGTTAAGTAACCTAGAGGATGAAAGTATAAATAAGATAGCAAGGGTCTCTTGCAAAAATCATCTTTTGAGTATCTATGGAGAGCTTCTTGTGAGAATATCTTTTGAAGAGCATCTTTGGTGTGGATCTCTTGAGCATGATTGAAGATCTATTTTGAGAAAGAGAGCGTGAGGAGGATCTCATGGACACATCAAAGTTTCGGCAATATCGGATATCTTGACGACAAAAGTCTCGGAGCTTCAAAAACCCTAGTTTTTGAGGTGTACATGGGTTGTAATGGGCCAGGGTGCGTAAATACGCGGGTTGTATGAGGACAGGGCACGTACAGTGGATAAAATCATGGAGATTTGTGTTTGAGTTGATGACAAGTTGTTGAAGATTGAAGCAGGTTACAGATCTGCATTCTATGGGCTCAGATCTGTCACTGAGACACTGGTATAGTTACATTACTATCTTGATGGATAGTATTGCTTGTTGTGTTGTGAATGCTTAGAGCATTCTTGGTATGGTTTTTGTGATGTGGTTTATGTTGGTTGATGGAGTGAGCAATACTCTTGTGATTCAGTTGTGATATGATTGCTATGGTATACTAGTTTCTTATACATGATTGAGTTAGCATTCATATTGATTGGTTGTGGAGCATGAGTAAGCTATTGGAGAGATTATATGTGTTGTGACTGGCTGGTGGTCAGTTTGGATAGTGGAAGACAGAAGAAATTATGCTTGCAGGTTGCAGAGGATCTGAGTATGTGATGAAAAGGATAAACCCTAATATCTCATAAGGCATACACAGGTTGTTGTATATATTGGCCACGTACATACGCGGGTTGTAGTGAGTCAGGGCACTTACACAGGCTGGCTGCACTATTGACAGGTCACGTACCTGTGACAAATTGATATTTGTGGAGGATTGTTGCCTCATCTCAGTTGATGCTGAGGATGTAAGCTGAGTCTTTCATATAGAGATGGTGCTCTTGTAGAGTTGTACTATATTCAGTTGTTGCTGATAAACCCCGAGGATTGTAGTCTGTACTAAAAAGAAAAATTGTACATACATCTTGTGTTCTTTGTGTTCCTTGTGGAGATGATTTGTTGATGATATATTGCTGATATATGTTGTTGATATATGTTTACATCTAACTAGTTATAAATGACAACAATGAGTAATGAGTAAATGTTGAATGTTAACTAAAGAGTTTTGTGTAAGAGGGAAGTTTTGGTAAAAAGAACCCCACACTCATTCACCCCCTCTAAGTGTGGTAAGTGTATCCAACAAAATTAATTCATGTTTTAATTGTATATTGATTATTATACTTCTACTATAAATATAAAAATAATGAAGAGAAACTTATATATATATATATATATAATAAACCTAAAAGACAAAAATAATAAATTGGACTATGTTTGTACATACATACAATTCATAAATAGATATACATAATGCTTATAACAAATAATATAAAACTATTGGACAAAATGATATTTATATATAAAATGTAAACATTATCACTATGCTTCTCTATTGCAAGAGTAACATATGCCATTAATTTCTTATTAAGACAAAATCTTAAACTTGTAAGTCTACCCTTAGGCAACAAACATATATAAACACTCAATTACTAATTACTTATTGTTTCTTATGATATACAAATTTGTCAAATAATCACATTATCTATCCTTGATCATATTTATTTTTCCATGTCTTCATACATTGGCATATGGAATTTTATTTGTGTTTTCCAAATCGTTTTTCAAAATTAAGGGTGGTGTTATGTGGATGCTATTGTTTTTGGATAAAAAGTTACCCAATGTTTGGTCTAGGAGTTTACCAAATCTTTTTCTCCTGTGGAAAAACCTTGCCAAAGAAAAATTTGACTCGTTGCTTGGCCCAAGAGTTTACTAAATACCTTACTCATGTGGCAAATATTACATAGGTCAGACTAGTAGATACTTCAAATCTCGTCTCAAAGAACATATAGTTGATACAACCCACAACCAAATCTCTAAATCAACTATCGTCGAACACTCCTCCAAATCCAAGCACCTCATTTGCTTTGACCAAACAAAAATTCTAGCTTCACTCCCTCACTACTCCACCTGGCTTATTCGGGAGGCTATTGAAATAGAAAAACATCCTAATAATTTTAATTGCGAAGATGG